>OAMR01000299.1:878709-897995 GCA_900205405.1 Echinochloa crus-galli
ACCTAATGCCTCTCTGATGTACTAGTAGTTTTGCAAGTTTTTGAAGCGTTGCCGACACATGTCTGTGTTCAATTTGTGATCAGAGCACCACACATGACAAGGGTCATCCATGACTCTGGAGATGGCGTGCACAAGGAGGCACTTGATTTGGTCTCATCTGATGTTAATTTCCCCAAGGGCCATTTCCCGGACTACCGGATTGGACCAAACAACCAAATCATTGACCCAGAGGAGACACATGAGGCTGTACCTCTCAAGGAGATTGTTGCAAAGGAAACAGCACAGCTGCTAGAGCAGCACAGGCGCCTTTCAGTGCGTGATCTCAAGGAGAAGTTTGAGAAGGGCCTGTCTAATGCTTCCAAGCTGTCTGAAGAGGTACTTTTCTCAGTGTGCCCTACTTACTTTTGTCAATTTATCGTTTCAGAAATCCTAACGTAAAGACGAAAACTGCTGTTATTAGCAACTATTTTGTTCACCCTAGACACCAATTGCTAGTTGGAAATTCTGCTCAAGTACATCTCCTGTGAATAATGCAGGTGCAACTGGATATGGATATAGTATTGATGTTTAGTGAAATGACAACAGGATAAAGATTCAAATGTGTTCATGTTATCTGCCAGTATAGTAGTCATATTAAGAGGTGTTCATTCTCATGTCAATTTTACCTGCGGCTTCTAGAGCTCAAATTCATCTCATCCTCATAAAAATTGTATATGTGGCTCAAATTTTATTGCTTCTTCTCAATTTTTGTTTCAAGTTTAGACCACCTTCTGAAGTACTTTCCAGTTGGCCTTTCTTTGCTGAAAATGCTCAGGTTAATGCAACATCATATTGCTTAGAAGGAAATGGATAAACACATGGGATGTTAAATACAAAGTAACTCAGAAATAAAATAAAATTCTATGAGCTTCAGTGATGTTTCACATCTTTCCTTGATAGTTTGGTAACTCCGAATTTTTTTATGAATTATTCAGATTCTAGTGCTATGCTATCCCCATTGTAAAAATTAAAATGGAGTTCCATTCTGAAGCTGTTGCCTCATGTTTCAGGCTAAGCGGAGAGAAGCAGCTTCATTAGACAGGCAGGTTCTTCTGAAGAAGCTCAGAGATGTTTTAGACACGCTGAAAGGCCGTGTAGCTGGTCGAAATAGAGATGATGCTGAGGAAGCTATCTCACTGGTTAAGCTCTTTTCTTACAAACTGGAAATTTCTTGACTTACCACTATCCTTCTGCTGTTAATAAACTTCTTGTAGATTCATTTCTCGAACAAAGTGGGTCCTTTATTTTTGTAAATAGTCCTTTCTCGAGGTTAGTAGTGTTCTAGATAAAGGCAATGATCTTATAAGCTATTCAAATAAGTCGTTGTTCATTTCACCCTTGCAATATATCAATCCTTACAAGAAGAATGATGTTAGGTTTCACTCTGGTTGTAAACTTGTAACGAAAATAGGTACCTGCCACCAGCCTCATGTTAACATTTTTGCACTTGGTCTTGAGGTAGTTTTGACATGTACCATCTGTAGCTTTCTTTGGACATGTTTTTGAGAATTTCTGGCATATATATCTCTATTTCCTCTTTCTGGATGACGAGGACTGTGTTTGCACTTTCATTTCTCTTCCATTTCTAATTTACTTTTCAATTATGCCTGCCCCAGTGCCCTGTCCATATTGAGATTGTAAATGTTTTTTTTTCCTCTATGCTGCCTTTTGTTGGAAAAAGGGAAGTGATTATGAAGTTATATGCTATCAGGTGGAGGCACTAGCTGTCCAGCTGACACAACGAGAAGGGGAGTTAATTTACGAGAAGGCTGAAGTAAAAAAGTTGGCTAACTTCCTTAAGCAGGTTCGTTACATTTTTGTATTAGTATCCAATTAGATTCGCAACCTTTGAAACTATAGTGAATCAAACCCTTGAATTGCTGAGGCCTCAAACAGCATTGGTTCCCTTTTTGTCAATATATGTTACAACATAGATATGGCAATATGGTTAGGTACCATATGCATGTTTCAAGTGGAATATAATGTTCTTTTTGTTGGGAAACACTGACAGAAAGTACCTGTTCTTAGGATCTGAAAAACTTTTTGTGAGCTTTTTTTTATTGTGCTAAGCACAACTAGCTGCCTATGAGCTTCCATTATTTTGGAGATTAGCCTAATATAAACCTTAAGATTTATCAGACTTCCACATCTATATTTTAGGCTACTGAAGATGCCCGTAAAGTGGCTGAAGAGGAAAGGGCTCTTGCGCTTGCTGAAATTGAAAAGGCTAGAGCTGCAGTAGAAAAGGTCGAGAAAGCATTGCAGTTGCATGATTCTGCTTCAAGTAGCAGAGAGAAGGAGGTACTGCCTTATTTCACAAGGGATTTTCCTTGATTTGTGACTATCGTATCATCTCCTCTTTGAGTTGTTGCAAGTTTCCTTTAGGCCATATTGCATTTTTGTTTATTGATTTTTGCCTCAATAATCAGGAGATAGAGGAACAAAAGAAAGAGATCCGGGAGGCTAGGAGAATAAAAATGCTACACCAGCCAAGCAAGGTTTGTTTCACATCATTGGTCACTCTGATTTTCTTTTGGTATATTGTATCCAAGTCTTAATTGACTTGCTATATATTCTCTGCAGTTTTTTACTTTGATGTAGCTAGTAAAAAAATAGACCATCTTCTCATAATATGTTTATGCTATGTGCTTATTATGAATGGACATAAAAACAATCATAGGTCATGGACATGGAGTTTGAGCTTCAGGCATTGCGAAGCCTCATCTCAGAGAAAACTCAGCTTTGCAATCAGTTAAAGAAAGAGGTATTTCCTGTAAGATATATAAAGCAGAGTTTGTAGGGTCTTTAATTTCAAGTAATGTTGAACCATATGTCAATCATCACCTATCACTTTCTATTTATAGCTTGCAATGATCAAGAGGCTGGAAGAGGATAGCTCTGATCTCTTTGAGCTTGAAGGTTCCGGTACCCTTGGATCACAACTTCGTATTATCCCTAGAGTTGATGGTGCTCCAAACATCGCAAACTGTCCAATTCTGTGGTACCGTGTAATTTCTGGAGGCACTAGAGAGCTCATATTGGGTGCGTTATCCGTAAAGTGCCATGCAGGCTAGCAGGACTGACCTAAGTCATTCAAAGAAACAGTCTCATTTGATAATAATATTTATAATAACTTTCTTTCTGTTGGATTTCTTGAACTCTTTCTTGCAGGAGCAACAAAGTTTACATATGCTCCAGAACCGTTTGATGTTGGCCGATTATTGCAAGCAGAGATAATTTTGAATCCAGACAAAACTATAGTTCAGACTGATGGTCCTATAGAGAGCGGTTAGTCCTTTTCCAAGGCTTTTAAACATATTTAAATCATTTCACAATCTATATTTTAAACAAATTTCAATGGCTATCCTAAACATGTTTCTTCCAGAAAATAACTTAAATTAGTTTTCTCTGACACTTGCTATTGTAACTTTTGGCTCATTTGTACATTCCTTCTACATTTGAGCTATATCACTTCCTACTATTACAGTAGAGCTTGATATGATACTTATCATATATCCGATAAGGTAAATAGAAGCACTGCTCGATTTGTCTTGTCATATTTTGTAACAATCATGCAAAAGCAGCAAGCAGCTAATACTTTACAAGCTTCTGACATGGCTGAAGTTTACAAGCCACTAAATAGCCGACTACTTGTGCTTTGAACAGCTGCAGGAATGGAACGTTATGTGGACTCACTAATGAAAAGGACGGATGTTGAGTTCAATGTATGATTCCATCTTGCCTAAATGATATAGTTTCTTTGGTATTTTTTTTGGAAAACCACCTTCTACGAGGTTACTGAAACCAATTAGCATTATTTTAAACTTATTGATCTGAGCCCCCAAAGATGGTCCCCAGGCCCTTCATTTTTTTAATCAGTTGAAGTGACACTGAGTTTGACTGTATTTTGGCACGATTATCTGTGGTAGAAAAGCAGTGGTTGAGCTTTTACTTTAATGTAAATGCTAAGTTGAACTAAGATTTTTCTCCTGTGCTGCTTTTATAGGTGGTAGTCACCCAAATGAACGGGAAGGATTACTCGTCCAGTTCTGTCCATGTATTTCACATTGGAAAGCTGAGAATAAAACTCCGAAAAGGATGGTCTACAAAAGCAAGAGAGTCGTATTCTACTACGATGAAGGTAAAATCCGATCACAGTGTGTGTGTAACCAAAGTGCTCTCTAGGGCTTAACTTAGATGCACTTGCTTGACATATTAATATTTTTTATAACGATGTCTTTAATTTAGAAGAATATTGGTGTTTTCCATCAGAAGTAGCAGTTTGCGGGATCCCATCATAAGCAGCAGTTTGTGGGATTTAATTATCTTTTTCCTTCTCATGCATCCATATTGTCGCTTGAGTGTCCACATTACTTCATTGACTGTGTTGTAGTCCTAGCCTTAACATTTAAGGCTATTTAATCTAAAAAACGAGGCTATATTTGATTAATTTTCTGATCTGTTTTTCTTGTTCCTTACAGTTATGCGGGAGCCGTGGTGGCGGTAATGCTGCAGCTAGGGCAGTCTTCTGGCAAGCTAGAAAAGGCTTATCCTTCACTCTTGCTTTCGAAACAGACAGGGACAGGAATGCTGCAGTTATGATAGCTCGCAAATTTGCTTCGAATTGCAATGTATGTTTTTTTTAAAAAAAAATGAGTTTTGTGTTACTGCAAAAATGATATTCAGAAGACGACATGATTTACGCCTTTTGATGACTCTGCAGGTCGCTCTCACTGGCCCAGGCGATCAAGGCACCTGATGAAGTGATCATGCGTGTTTTGACAGCAACACGGTACATAATTTGGGTGTGGATTGTGGCTGATTGGAGCTTGTCTATTTGTGCTTTGTGAGAATAGGGGTTGTACACTGCGTGAGGCTATCCCCTTTTAATATATTTTATGGAGGCATTTTTTTTTGTTTGCCTGCCTGCAGCACTAGCCACGTTCTTGAAACAGGATATACAAATCGATTACTGTTCTTGTGCGTCACATCTGTAATATTTGAACGGAAAAGGCTTGGTCGTTATATAGTTTCTCTCAGGAAGACTTCCCCTATTGAGGTACCAAGAAATATGTACAGACAGCAGGTCTACTGAATTCATTTATTTATGATTTTCGGTTGGTAGTTGATTTGTGATGTGTGGACACCGTCATGTAGATCAACATGATTCAGAGTTCTATCTGTTGATTATCAGCTGTAAGGATCTTTGCAATGGATTACTCATCGCTGGAGCGTATGAGGTGGCATGACGAAAGCCTGAAAGCATGAATACTGCATGAGGGAACTGAAACGCGCCCAAGGCCGGGCGACATTTTCCTGTCATATAAAATACTGTGATGAACCAAAATACTCCGTAGACGTCAAGCCGAGATTGGATAGACTGACCTAGGAGTACACAGTAAGGGTCACATGCATGAGGCAATTGAAGACATTATTATGTTGGGTCCAAAGCTAGCACTGAACATTTTGTCAGTGAGTGAGAGAGTTCATCAGCTGCTAGTACGGTGACCTCTTGGACCGCATCGTCACATGAGTACACGACTGGTGTCTCCCGGCCGTTTAATGCCCCCTACTTGTTCATTGGACGAACAGCCAGGTAAGGTTTGCTTTTCCATGATGTGGGGTAGCCGTACACGCTCCCGTGAAAATTCGTCCAAAATTCCCTATCTGACACACAATTTTGAACGGAATTTGACTCCACACGTTCACAAACACAAACCGAAACATCATAAAAAATTCACACTAGCGTCGCTGCGCGAGACGACGACGTTGATGTGGAAATTTTGATGGAAACTCTCACGATCTCTCAACAATAACGCGAATCCCCATCATTTATTGCTGCACTTGCCATGTTTATCAGGAAAGGAACTCGACACGCCGTAAAGAAAGGCTCGACCCTTTTCCAGCTCGCAAGCGAATCCCACTCGCCGTCGCAACGCAACGGCTAGTTTCCTGTGGGGAGACGATCCCAGCCGTCCGATCCGCTCCTCCCGACCGTTGCGATACGAACACTTCCCGACCGTTGGAGCCGCTCCCCTTGCAGACCCGCGCCGCCCGCCCCTGCCTGACAGCGCCGCACGCTCGTTATATCTGCTGCTCCCCTTCTCGAGCCGTAGCCTCCTCCTCTTCCCTCAAGAACTGTACCACCACGCAATCGCCATTGATTGACCAGGGAGGAGAAAGAAGAGGAAGAAAGGGGCAATAAGCGCTTCTTCTTGCCGGATCCGCGGTGGCTGCGCTCGCCGGCGGGGAAGAGGAGACGCGGGCGGCGCGCCTCCAGTCCTTCTTCACATCCGTGCTCTCCGGCCTCTTCGGCCAGGCCGAGGACGAGGAAGAGATGGCCACGCGCAACCACAACGCCGCCGCCGCTGCCGCTCCGCAGCTTCATCATCACAACCGAGGTGAGCCCACGGATCCTGAGTTCTTGGCTGGCTCCTCCCTGGTTTCTTTCTTGTTAATGCTAAAGGTTAGATTTTGGGTTCGCCGGGGCTTCCGAATGCAAATTTACTTCTTTTTTGCTGAACCCCGCAAGATCTCGCGAACGAATTGACTCTGTAGCAAATCGATTCATGGAAAAGATTGGATGTTTAATATACTCGTCCCCCTAATCTATGTTCTTGTCTCTGTTGGACTGCCGGATTCTACAATAAAGATTCTTGTTTTGCTACAATCTGTTAGTTATTTCGATGAATTTCTCATCTCGTGTCTCCTGTGCAATCGTCAGGCGGTGTTCCCGCTCTGGGAAAGCAGAAGGCCGTCGCGGCCGGCCGAGCTGACGCCATGAACCGGCGAGCCCCCCTGGGCGACATCGGCAACTTCGTCGGCGTCCGCGCACCCGAAGGGTACAAACGAAACCAATCGCTTTTCTTACTGTTCCATTGCCCGTTCTTCTTCTGAGAACGAACTCGTTCTTGGCTGCAGGAAGCCGCAGGAGCAGGTCAACCGCCCCGTCACGAGGAGCTTCGGTGCTCAACTCGTGAAGAATGCGCAGGCCAATGCCGCTGCAAACAAGGTACACAGATAGATCATGCTCCCCCTTCTTCCGATTCTTCCCGCAAGAGAACTCTGACCCTGAAGCATTTGATTTGATCTGTACGTTTCTAATTGGATCCGCTGTAATTTGCAGCAGAATGCAGCAATCGTACCTGCGAGGCCTGCACCGAGGATGGAGAGGAAAGCTCCTGCCAAGCCGCCGCCTCCTGAGCATGTCATAGAGATCAGCTCCGACTCTGACCAGAGCAAGACGCAGTCCGAGAGCAGCGCCAGCTCCGTCCGCTCCAGGAAGAAGGTCATCAACACCCTTAGTTCTGTGCTCTCGGCTCGCTCAAAGGTGCGTTGTCAAAAGATCTCGTTGCTCTAGTAATTCCAGTTGCAAGTTCCAGTTCCAAAAAAAGCGGAATTTGTCTGATTGTTGTTCATCTGAATGTCAGGCTGCTTGTGGAATCGCTGATAAGCCTCGACAAGCAATAGAAGACATTGACAAGTTGGACGCCAATAATGAGCTCGCGGTCGTGGACTACATTGAAGACATCTACACTTTCTACAAGACTGCCCAGGTAACTTCGGTGATCTCTGCTATGTAAATTATGTAATCTGCCAGCAGCAGTCTCTGAAAGTGTTGCTTCCTGGTTTATTGCAGCATGCGAGCCGGCCATGTGACTACATTGACGCCCAGGTGGAGATCAACTCCAAGATGAGGGCTATCTTAGCTGACTGGATCATTGAGGTCCATCACAAATTTGAGCTGATGCCCGAGACTCTCTACCTGACAATGTACATCATTGATCAGTATCTCTCTCTACAACCTGTTCTGCGAAGGGAGCTACAGCTTGTGGGCGTGTCAGCCATGCTGATAGCCTGCAAATATGAGGAGATTTGGGCCCCCGAGGTACACAGAAAGCTTTCATCTCCCTCTCCTATCCTTTTTGGTGCTTATTTTTCAAGTTCTTCTTTTAATTGTTTGTGGTGCTTCTCAGGTGAATGATTTCATCCTGATATCAGATAGTGCGTACACTAGGGAGCAGATTCTTTCGATGGAGAAGGGAATACTAAATAGGCTTGAGTGGAACTTAACTGTTCCAACATCATATATGTTCCTTGTTCGCTTTCTCAAGGCGGGGTGTTTGGGTGTCAAAACTGACAAAGAGGTAAAGATTCAAATGGGTCTCCTTGGGTTGTTGTAACTAGTCAGTCAGAGATGCAGCAACATTGTTCTTGTGATCTAAAATCTCTGTTTGGGAATGCAGATGGAGAATATGGTCCTCTTCTTTGCGGAGCTATCGCTGATGCAATACGGCTTGGTGACGCGCCTTCCTTCGATGGTTGCTGCTTCTGCTGTCTATGCAGCCAGGCTCACTCTCAAGAGGAGTCCAATTTGGACTGAAACGCTCAAGCACCACACGGGGTTCAGAGAGTCAGAGCTAATGTAAGACACGTTTTGCCAATCACCGTCTCTTCCTAAATCATGTATAAAGCATAAGCTTGGACTAGACATAATGACCTTTACTGTGATTGTTTCAGGGAATGCACAAAAATGCTCGTGAACGCACATTTGACAGCACCGGAGAGCAAGTTGAGGGTCGTCTACAAGAAGTATTCCAGTGAGCAGTTTGGAGGGGTTGCACTACGTCCACCAGCGGTGGAGATCTGCAAATAAACGAAGATAACTTCGTCCTAGTATTTGTGTTTGCTTTTGGTTTCGAGAGTGTAATGGAAGGCGAGTCTGACATTCGCTAGGTTTTATGTGCTTATTTGGTGTCAAGAAAGTTTGAACAGTGAGACAGTCGCTTGTTTGTTAGGCTGTTCTCACTTCTCGGTGAGGAGTCAGTAGTGTTATCTGACTTATGACAGCAGATACGGATGTTCTGCTACCTATCTGACGGATACACCTTGGTGTATATACTTGTCGTCAGAATTTTATTAGTAACAAGTTATTCATAAACATGAATGATGAATTGGATATTTACTGATTTTGGAATTAGTTTTGCCAAGTTACCTGTCATCTAAGCATCAACGGATTGGAAACAAATTGCAGATCGGTATTTCTTTTGCTTCGTGTGTACCTGTTGAAACTTTGGAAACAAAATTCTTATCTGGATAAAACCTTGTGATGATGTAATTTGTCTGGAAAATCCATCTGAATTTGTCTGGAAAAAACTGGCTGGGGCTTCAACAACGAAAAATCTTATAATAAAACATCTAGGCAACAGCATGTGCGCTTGAGTAATGCCTGAGTACACTTTCAGTTTCAGTACCTATCAACTGCACTAACATCCCAAGATGGCTTAAGAAAGAACTGGCACCACACGAAGATCCACCCTTTTCCTCTGCAAGAAGCTTCTCTCAGCCAATTTGCTCTTCTCCTCACTTCATTGCTGTCTGATGCATTCACACTCATCAGATTCTTAACAGCCAGCCTATCTCCTCTCTTCCAATGAGCCCATTAGATCGCATCTTCTCCTGCAGACCGAACCCAATCTTCAACACATCAACGATAAGACGGCTATCGGTTGGTTGATCCAGAGCTATGGGAAAAGTGAGCATTGGCACCAGACCAAACACGGCCTCCAGTGTAGAGTTCATTCCACAGTGTGTCAAGAATCCCCCATTGGAACAATGACACAGCACCTTCACCTGGTTGCCTCACGGCACGAGTATGCCATTTCTGTCATCTAGCAATTGCAGAACATCTGAACATGTTATTGCAGTTCACCTCGGAGTGCCCACAAGAACTTCACATCGCTTAAGCCCCATGCCAACTTCAGCAAGCCCCATGCCAACTTCAGCAAGCCCCATGGCAAGTATATGTAGTAACTAGTAAGCGTCTTTTCAAGAGGTTGAAGCTTCCATTGTCAAAACAAATAAGGTACAAATTACCCCATCAGATATGGCCAAACAAGGAAGACAAATCGAACCAGAAATAAGTTTATGGTGCTATTCAATTTTTTTGCCATATTTTATTTTGTATATTGAACCATATTTACGGAGTGCATAAACTACATATACTTTTTGTCCGTGCAATTGCCGCTTTCAGATATTTATAGTGTGTTCTTGTTGGGCTGAGAATAGTTAGGCACCTTTGTCCCTAAAAAAATAGCTCTAGTCTTGAGGACCAAAATCTTAAGCTGTACTCCTTAGTTTATCATAGGACCCTACAAGGTCTCAATCCTTCAATAATGAGAAGAAAACACTGGATACCAGCATTTCGGCATTTGATACATCAACAAAGTAAATGTGATTCAGTAAATCACCTTTCAGAAATCGCATGAATTTAGCATCCATACTTGAAAATTGATGATTACAACACTAATACAGTACGACAAGATTGGTTTCAGAACATACCATACCGATTGCAATTATTCTTAAGTGCATACAGTCTCCATCAATGAACACAGATTGCGGTATGAAGATCCACCCTTGTCAACTGCCCTGCGAGATGTCTCTTTCCACTCAAGAGCGCGTGTCCTCACTGCCTTTGCCTCAGCTTCATCAGAAGACATCAGCCTCTTTGCAGCCCAGAGGGATTGGGCTAGGAAGGATGGTCTGATTGGGAGAGAGGATATTGCGCGGGCTGCAAAGAGGCTGATGTCTTCTGATGAAGCTGAGGCAAAGGCAGTGAGGACACACGCTCTTGAGTGGAAAGAGGCATCTCGCAGGGCAGTTGACAAGGGTGGATCTTCATACCGCAATCTGTGTTCATTGATGGAGACTGTATGCACTTAAGAATAATTGCAATCGGTATGGTATGTTCTGAAACCAATCTTGTCGTACTGTATTAGTGTTGTAATCATCAATTTTCAAGTATGGATGCTAAATTCATGCGATTTCTGAAAGGTGATTTACTGAATCACATTTACTTTGTTGATGTATCAAATGCCGAAATGCTGGTATCCCTTGAAGCCTGGCCGGAGATATAGTGCTCAAGTCTCTGATCAGAGTTATCTGCAGATCGTAAAATAGATGTGTGAGAAATGTTGCAATCCCCCTTATCAGTGTTTGACATAAAAACACTAGAAATGATAAGTATGAGATAAAATAACCAAAAATACATTTTCAAAGCCGTGGGAGATGCGACAGGGGAATCCAAAATATATAAATCGGCATGAATGAGAAATAGACTATTTCGGCGAAGACAAATTGAGAAGCAACAGTTTTCCAAGCTTGATTCATCCAGCACATACATAGCCGTTTGAGGTGCTCTTTTCTGAAATGGGGGTTCGTTCACTCACCATACCACAATAGTACAACACACCAGGGCATCAATACTGGTTGGGTTGCCATCCAGACCAACTTCCCACCAAAGAACAAATCCTGATGGCTAGTTGTTTAACTATGCCTAAAATATTTCTTTTTTTTATCAGATACTTAGGTGAAAGCACATGGTGAGTATTGACTAGGACTGTATGAGCAGCAGGGTAGGTAATTTGTTAATCTTTGGAGTACTAAATTAACGTTTTTCAGCTACAAATATTGCACTTAAGAACATGAGCACGTTTTAGGAATGAAAGCGCCTGAGATTATTAAAGACTCCTAGACAGGTGAAGTGAAGAGAACTAAAATATAAATATGTGCAGAGTTACATGTGACCCTAGCCAGTAGTTGTCATTTGGGGCTTATTCATGTCCCGTTACCACTAAAAATTACTTGCACCTCTCCACAAACGCTTTAATAGCTTTGGATTGTGCCCATGAACAATGAAATTTGAATCAGTAGTGAGAAATAATTTTGTATAGACTGCTGAGCAGTCTAGTGAGCAGCATATGCTTATATTGTAGCAGTATTAAGTATACGCAAGGCACAAACACGAAATGCTTTCTTCAGAACATGAACTTGTAATCAGAAAACAGATCCTAGAAATCTCCAGATTCAGCAATTCATTTCCTAGGAACATAATTCAGGACACAGACGCAGAAGCCCAAAACTTGAGTTATCTGTGCGCAATTCATTAATCAGCAGATTCAGGACAAACTAAAAATCCTGGCAGCATCAAGCAATGGAAGCAAGGATTCATCTCACCGGAGTCCGGCGCGCGCTCGCCGTCGTCGGTAAGCCAGGCCGGGAGGCGGTCGAGGTGGAAGTAGGCGTAGAAGAAGGAGGCGGCCATGGGGAAGAGCGACCAGACGGGGACGCCCCTCCGGTTGCCGACGCCGACGACCCAGGAAACGTAGGCGTCCGCCACGAGCGCGGCGGGCGGCGGGCCGTCGAGCCCGTCGAGCAGGTGCTCGAAGGGTGCCTCCATCTCGGTGGCGACGGCGTCGAGGAAGCCCGAGTGGTCGGCGGCGCGGCCGTGCTCGGAGGGGATGACGTTGGGGATGGTGCGCAGGCGGACGCCGGCGGCGGAGGGCGAGGAGGAGGAGCCGCGGAGGAGGCCGAGCCACTCCTCGGTGACGACGAAGGTCACCGCGGCGCCGCGCGCGGCGAGGAGGCGGGCGAGGTTCATCATGGCGTTGACGTGGCCGCGGCCCGGGAACGGCACCGCCACAATGTGGCAGCCGCGTGCCTCGTCCCCCGCGGCGGCAGCGGCGCCCATCCCTCCGTGCGTGGCTCTCGGCCAGTCGAGCGTGCACCGCCTGCGCACTCCGCACTCGGTGGCTGTTGCTGTTGGTCGTACTCGAGTGAGCGAAGCGTGCGGTGCGACGGCTCCGATGGGCTTCACAATACTTGCTGCTCCTTCCGACAGTCCGACGAGCCCAGCCAGCCAGCCACCGGCACCGGCGCACATGGGATAATCCGGGGAGATCTTTCCGCCGCTTAATGGATATCTTTTTTTAGAAAATCCTTTATGGAATATTTTGTCTTATCCCAATTTTCCACAGAACCTGAAGTAGGGTGCTGCTAGAAGTTCCGCGGACAGCATCAATGATATTCCTCCTCTGCATGCGAAGATGTATGAAACCAAGTGTTTTGAGCAACTTCAGTGTAGCCCTTCAAATTGAGGCCTTCAAAACTCATTTACAGACTCATCTTTAAAAAATAAACACTCAACTTTAGTGGGCATATGAACTCGGGCCTCTATTTCTCTATAGGTCCACCTGTCAGCCACGTGCTTGGAAGAGGGGCCCACTATTGGAGGGGGAATTGGGTGGCCTCTGGAAATGGAGGTTTGGAGAGGAGATTTGGAGGACTATGCAAAATACAGGCCCATTTGAAAGTCCCGCTGGAGTTGTATTTTTCTCAACCCTCCAAATTTTAGAGTGGAGGCCCATATAGAGGCCTCTGCTGGAGTTGCTCCAATTTGAAGGGCTCTTAGAGGCAACTCCAGTGGAGCCCTTCAAATTGAGGTCTCCAAAACTCATTTGCAGGCCCATCTCTAAAAAATAGAGGTTTAGAATAAACACTCAACTCCAGTGGACATATGAACTCGGGCCTCTATTTCTCCATAGGCCCCCGGATGGATGCGAAATATCTGGTGGGACCCAAGGTTGAAGGGGAAATTGGAGGGCCTCTAGAAATGGAGGCTTGGTGGGGAGATTTGAAGGTTTATGCAAAATGCAGGCCCATTTGAAGGCCCTGCTGGAGTTGTATTTTTGCTCCAAGCCTCTATATTTCAGACTAGAGGCCCATATAGAGGCCCTGCTGGAGTTGCTCTTATAAGAGGAATAATGGTAAGTGTGGCGTTCCAAACAACGCCAGGTAAATTATTCAGAGAGAAAAATACGTATACGTATCAACATGAGAGAAGCCTCACTCTGATTTCTGAAGATCATAAGCATCCGTAACTTGCTTATTCAGTTATTCACGAGATAGCAACTGAAAAGTAGTTATATGCAAGAATCAGTACGCGCCCACGCAGACACACAAGCCCCCTCCTAATCCCTAAACAAAATGCTGCTTAATCCTTGCATACATCCCTATTTTGAGGGGATCAATGATCATGCAATTTCGAGCACGTAACGAATACATAGACATAGTACCCCGGGATCCTGACTTTTGGGTACTCTTGCTAAAAGGCATTATTCTGAGAATTTCAAGTGAAATAGGATGCACCAGTTTCGGTTGGCATTCATGAGGAAGATAGCTGAGTTCACTGATTTCTAGCTTCCATGACTTGGTTCTTTGAACCTTTAATTAGCGTTAATCTTTTTTTTTTCCTCTTGGCTCTCTATTAATGATGCAGAAATGCTCACATATTAATGGGCCACATAAAATTTCGATTGGACCGTGATGGGCCCATCGCGGTACGTAGAGAAGTCGGGGCCTCTGATGGAGTGATGGCGATCACCGCGCCGCCACCGAGAGAAAGAAGAGACCGCTGCGCCTTCGCGTGATTACAAGGCCCGAAGAATCGTTCGTTGATCCTCGACAGATCTCTCGCCTACATTCGGGTCGACGACGATGGCTGCCGACCGCTGCCTGTCCGACCTCCCGGACGACCTGCCGCGCGCCACATCCTCTCCTTCACACCGGCGAAGGAGGCCGCGCGCCTCCGTGATCTCGCGGCGCTGGCGCACGTGCGGCGCCGTCAACATCGACTCCCGCTCCTACGGCCACGGGCCACCGCCTCGACGCCTCAACGCGAGACGGGCCGACGGCTTCTTCCGCGGGGCCGAGGCGGCTCTCGCCGCCGCCGCGGGCTCACCCTATAAGCCGAGCTCGAACATGGGGACCAACGCGAGATACAGACGCTACAGTCCGAGAAGAAGGAATTTGACGCAGTTATAGGTGATAAATTGATAGCCAGAAGGAACCTACATGCCCGATAATGTAAAGCTACAGCCTTTGCGTCGTTTTGCAAAGATGAAGGCTCAATCTGATTTTGACGAGGCAGTTGATCACTCCAAGCACCGTAGAATATCGTCCGATGAAGATCGAGATGATAAATTACAAAGATTACCGACATCTCTAGCTTGAGAAACACTCACTCAATTGAATGTCGAACTCAATGATGTAATCATCAAGACGGCCATGCTCACTGTTGTGAAGGAGGTGGCCACGGGCACCATCAACCTCTGAAGTTTTCAGTAGCGTTGGTAGTCCGCAAGTCCGTTGCCGGGCCATGAAGCTTTCATGCAACGTCTCCCAAAGGCTGATCTATTGGTGGAGTCCTCCATAGAGTGTGTTGAGTTCCCGTGAAAAGGTGGTCGAAAAGTTACATCGGATACTGTATCACACTGTAGCACTTTTCATTTGTTTGTGATAAACATTGTTCTACCATGTACTCCCTCCGTCCCGAAATATAAGCATTTGTTGACTTTTAGACATCACGTTTGACCATCCGTCTTATTCAAAAAATTTTAGAAAAATATAAAATAAATAAGTCACACTTGAAGTATATCTAATAATAAAACAAATCATAGCAAAATAAATAATATATTCATAAAAATTTTGAATAAGACGGATGATCAAGTGTGATACACGAAAATCGAAAAATCCTTATATTGTGGGACGGAAAGAGTACATCATTAATTTTTTTTATTTACCACGTTTGGTGCCAGGACCGACCGCCCTGGGCCCCGACGCTCCGGGGTCCCCACCCAGACTGCTGACAGTGGTCGCCCGACGTGAGTTGCGTTCTGTTTAACCGGGCGATCAGGCACCAGTGCACCACGGAGGGAATCCACCTGCCGGCCGCTTACGTGGAGCCACCCCGCGGCCTCTCGCCAATGGGTGGAGCTTGGACCGGACGCGCGACCTAGCGCGTGGGGCCGGCTGCCGCGGTGGCGCCACCCGCCACGCCAGGGCTCCGAGAAAACCACCGGCTGATATGCCACGCACGTCGCAGCGAACAAGAGCCACGTTGGGTTGCCGCGAGCACGGCCACGGCTGGACGTCCGGGCACGATGTGACCCGTTCGTTTGCCATCCAAGGCGGACATGCTGATCACCGCTACACAGGCCGGATACAAGCTGGTCATTTATCCACAATCGCCAGACTAAATATTATATACATAATACTATGACAGGTGCGAATCTAAGAGGAGGGTGGAACCCGACGCCCGCGCCGCCCCCCCGCCGCCGAAGCTCACTCCCGCCGCGCCGCCGTCCGAGCGTGCCGCCGGAAGCCCGTGCGGCCGTGATGAGGGCGGCGGCGGGGTCCTTTCTTCCTCCTCCAGCAACTCGGGGCGGGCGCGGCCGCCTGTACGTTGCGGCGGGGAGCTCGCCGTCCATGGCGACGGCGACGGCGCGGGCTGCACATCCGGGGACCAGGAGGCCGGATCCGGCCGTCCCAGTGCCGGATCTACGGCGTGCGGCCCTCTTGTCGTCTGCTGCGCGAGGGAGGACGCAGATCGACGCGAGGCAGCGGCGGCGGCGCGGAGGCTTTATGCAAAATGCAGGCCCATTTGGTGGCCTGCTGAGCGGCGCGCGGCGGGCGGGGCTACGGCGGACTGGGGACAGAATTCGGGCAGCGGTTTGGTATGGTGATGTCGACAGTGGCGTCCTCCGGTTGGTATGGTTGCAGCGGTCGCGGCGGCTTGCTACGGCGAACGAGTGCAGCGGGGCTCCACACTCCGGGCGAAAGCCCTCGCCAGATTTATTCTGGAGGAATGGCGGCGGCGCCTTCGGGCGTCGCTCTCCTTCTTGAGGGCGTCATTCGGGAGCTAGGACCCTGCTGCACGAGTCTCTAGGTGAAAATCCGGTCCAAACCCTGGACGAGCGACGGCGACGTCTATGGGCGTCGTTACCTTCTTGGAGGCGTCGTCTCTAGAGACACCGTTCGTTCGGTGGCATGACTGGCCTGCTGCTTGCGGCTGCCTCGACCGATGGTGACAAATCTGTCGAAGGAATGCGAGAAGGGGGTTGTCTACCTCACGCCAAGTTGCCTGCTCTCTTGTTGGTGGCCGGATGTCTTCACTCGGCGGTTGTTTCGGCTGCTGGCAGCGTTCTGCGGCGCCTGGAGTTGCTTGGCAATCTCCAGTGGGTGTGGGACAGCGTTGAAGGACGGCGCTCGCGGCAACGACCTCCGGTGACGACTTGGTCTGCAGCGGATCGTGGCGGGTCTGTTCGGCACGGTCGAACTCGCTCGGTGCGGTACAACGTCATAAGACGGCGCGGGCGACATCTAGGGTTGCTCTAGGGTCGGCAGGCCACCTAGAACGTCTTACTACGTCGCGGAGACGAGCAAAGGACAACAATTAGGGTTTGGAAAAGTGTAGGGTTTGAGATATAAGAATAAAGGACAAATATTGATTGATTCGATTGGAATAACTCTCAACCGGCCTTAGCCTTCATATATACTATACTAGGTGATTTCCCCGCGCGTTGCTGCAGGATAATTAGCATGAATTTATATGATTTTGATAATAGTATTAGTTTTTGAGTTTTTTAATACACCAAGATACACAAAAACTACTCTATATCACATGTTCCTAAACTCACAAACTCAATCTACAGCAATCGCAAGCGGCTCATCCAAACCATGTTCACTGAGCAGGAGTAAACAAATCGGATTCAGGAGTAAAGAAATCGGATTCCTATTAGTCCATTAGATTAGTCTACGTTCACGGAGTAAACAAAGCGGCGCGTCCGGACCCAGTCCTGCTACGCCAGCACGCTCGCGTGACCACGTAGGGCAATTCCAATTTCCAAACGCGGCCCACCAAAACTTTATTGCTGCTCCGGTCTTCCTTCCCCAGCCCCCTCCCCCGCAAGTGAATTCCGGAATCCCAATCCGATGCCACACACGACCCAAGAGAGAGAGAGAGATGCGACGCTGGCCACGCGGCCCCTCTCGGCCGGCCGGGACCCCAATTCGATCCTCAGCCGGATTCATCCCCTCCGCCGCCGCCGTTACCGGACACCCCAGCGCCGTCGCTGGATCGGAGGGAAGCCGAGCCTGACGCGGCCGCCGCCGATGCCGTCGCGGGAGGCGAGGACGACGACACGGCAGCTCCAGTGGTGCTGACCTTCGTCGCAGCCGCTGTCATGAAGGGGATCTCGCGCGGGGACGCTCCTCGTCTTCCTACCGTTCCTGCTCCCGCTCTTCCTGGAAGAGCTTCCGAACTCCATAGCTACCGGCTCTGCGGCCTCCTCTTCGTCTTGGATGCCTGAAAGGACTTTTATGTCACCCAGAGGGGGTGAATAGGTGAATCTGCAATTAACAAAAACTTTTTCCACTGTTAGTACCTAAACTGGTCTGACCGGCTGGTTTTGCACGGGTAACTGAAAACCAGTAGAAAAGCGGTCAGACCGGTTTACCAAACCGGTCAGACCGGTTTGTGGCAGAAACACACAATTAATCAATTATCCCCTCTACGAGTTCTAGCAAAAAATAAAACTTGTTTTGTAGCTCCTATAGATGATTTTTAGCAGGTTCACAAAGTCCCTGCACACAAGTAGAGCACAACCAAGTAGATCGAAGCGGAACCAAATATAAATGCTAGAATTGAACTTGTGAGGCAAACCAATAGAGAGACACGATGATTTATTTCTCGAAGTTCGGATTCACCAATGCCACAAAGGCCGTCACAAAGACAAGGTGAATCCTACTCTCCGTTGAGGGCGTCCGGGGCTCGAACGGCGCGAGCGTAAGACTGCCGGCACACGAAGAATGGTGCACCCCCTTCCCCGCGCCGGACGTGCTGAGCTCGGTGCGGAAGAGGTGGACCCACAGGTCGAAATGCGCCTCGATCCCCATCACTCTAGGAGGCTTCACCTCCAAGAGTAACAAATGCTTCAATGGTTGCTAGACTTCACCGCAAGTGCTCAAGCTATGGATTCACTCTTTTGCTGTTGCAATTAGCTCTAACAAGCTTTCTCTAGCTCACACACAAGATCTCTCTCAACCCAAATCCAAAGATATGAACAAATAAATCAACTCTCACAAAGAGAGGTTTGGGGAGAGCTTGCTGGTGCTTGGGAAGGCTCTAGGCGTGCAAGGAAGGCAAGGGAACCAGCAGCCCTCAAAGGAGAGGGCCAAGGGGTATAAATACCCCAAACTCCCAAACTAGCCGTTATAGCCGTTGGAAACCGGTCAGACCAGTTTCCCAAACCGGTCAGACCGGTTTTCAAACCAAAGTAGCCGTTGGGGCTGTCAGAGGCCAAACCGGTCAGACCGGTTTCCCAAACAGGTCAGACCGGTTTTCAAAGGAAACTAGCCGTTAGGGCTGTCAGAGGCCAAACCGGTCAGACCGGTTTCCCAAACAGGTCAGACCGGTTTTCAAAGGAAACTAGCCGTTAGGGCTGTCAGAGGCCAAACCGGTCAGACCGGTTTCCCAAACAGGTCAGACCGGTTTTCAAAGGAAACTAGCCGTTAGGGCTGTCAGAGGCCAAACCGGTCAGACCGGTTTCCCAAACAGGTCAGACCGGTTT
>OAMR01000299.1:917102-927472 GCA_900205405.1 Echinochloa crus-galli
TTGGGAAACCGGTCTGACCGGTTTAGGATCTTGACTGGCCAACGGCTAGTTTGACTGGCAAACCGGTCTGACCGGTTTGGGCAGAGGCAGCCCAAGTCATCGCTTTGATTGGGACATGATTATATGGATATTATATGGTCTCAAGTGCATGAAAGCTTATGGACAAGTAATCTATCAAAGACAACATACAAGACAATATTGAAGATATTTCAAGATCAATTGAAGCAATGGATTTCAATGTGGATTTAGTGATGATGCAATACAAAGTGGATCTCAAGTGGCTAGATATGGTGAAAGAGTTAAGCTAGATGGGAGTGTCCAGGTACCAAGCAAAGAGAAGGGCAAGTTGGTCTTGTAGTCGAGGGACTTTGCTAGGGTGAAGACTAGCATCATGGTTTAATCTCTATGCACTAATCAAGCCTTACGAGTGAAGCTATGCAATGCGTCTAATTCTTTATTGATCATATATTGGAATGGCTTATGAATTGGTCCATACACTTGGAAATTCTAAGCCTAGCTCAAGATTGGATTTGCTCAAGCAAGAAAAGAATGTTGAAGCCCTCAAAGTGAGTATGATCATGTATGGCATCATCGAAGACTTAGAAGCTCAAGAGGAAGATTTATTTGCTATTTAATTTCTTGAGTATAGGAATCTCATTGGATGAATATCTTGCGAAACCCTTTGGTAGAACATCTTCTGGCATGTCTAGGAACCTATCCCTAAGAGATGGATTGATTTGGATGGCTACATTTTGCGGACCGACGATTTGTGCTTTCACTGCACAAACCGGTCTGACCGGTTTGGGCAGAGGCAGCCCAAGTCATCGCTTTGCACCGTGTTGGCTCTCATATGGACTAGGGATATCTTGTACATCAATTTCATATCTATGTCATGATCAGAATATGTCTGGATTGGTCATCAACCTGTTTTGGCTCAGCGCAGGGAGAACCGGTCTGACCGGTTTGGCAAACCGGTCTGACCGGTTTGGGCAGAGGCAGCCCAAGTCATCGCTTTGCACCGTGTTGGCTCTCATATGGACTAGGGATATCTTGTACATCAATTTCATATCTATGTCATGATCAGAATATGTCTGGATTGGTCATCAACCTGTTTTGGCTCAGCGCAGGCAGAACCGGTCTGACCGGTTTGGCAAACCGGTCTGACCGGTTTGGGCAGAGGCAGCCCAAGTCATCGCTTTGCACCGTGTTGGCTCTCATATGGACTAGGGATATCTTGTACATCAATTTCATATCTATGTCATGATCAGAATATGTCTGGATTGGTCATCAACCTGTTTTGGCTCAGCGCAGGCAGAACCGGTCTGACCGGTTTGGCTCTGAGCTGATCCAAAATTTGTTGGATATGCTCTAAGGATTCAATCTTCTGATCAATCACTTCCTGGGTACTTATGCAATGTTTTTCATCTCTTGTGATCCCAGGAAAGACAGTAGAAGATGCCACAGGGCTCTCATGCCGATCGGATCAAAAAGGGGCGTCATGACCTTCTATTGGCAGCAGCTTCGCAAGCGGCCAGCGGAAGAAATTTGAGGCCTAGGAGGCCAAAGAGGGCAGCTGAGCAGGAGATAGAAGAAGTGGATGAAGTGGACTAGGGCCGGAAGATCTGACCACATGTTCCGAGCGGCTCGGTCTTGAATTTTGCAGGGCCGGATGATCCGTGGCGACCGGAAGATCCGACGCAAGGCCGGAAGATCCAAGGTAGAGAACTTCTGGTGAAACCGGTCTGACCGGTTTCCCAAACCGGTTTGGCCAAACCGGTTTGGCCCAGAACATTGCAACATTGGCAATCAAGTGTGAAATTGAGCTAATTCAATGGGATATCATTTTGGCATATGTACATCAACTTGCACCTATGTGGTAGTAAGTTTTCTTGGCACTTTTTAATATGAGCAATTTATTTTGTGCCTTGACCAAATATTGAGTTAATCATCCCATGTCATTGACAAGACAAAAGTGCATGCCACATGCATTCAATCCATGATGCACTTATCCAGGGGGAGATTACTTCAATATTTGTGTCCTTGAGACTAACGTTTCTTTTAGTGAACTTGTAGTCTCAACCAAGAGAGGTTAAGTCTCTCAACTCAAGTTGTCAAGTCCAATCTTTGATCCAAGACGGTAAAAATGTATCACTACATTTCTTGGATTGCATTCATAATTTATGCCTTGACAACTCACCATAATATAGCTTAAATTCCTTGAATTATTCATATTGTTCAAAATTAGTGTATATGAGCTTATTTCATCCACCTCATCACATATGCACTAAATAAAAGGAAATTTGTTGGGAAACCGGTCTGACCGGTTTTGGTACTGACAGTGTGAAAAAGTTTGTAAATTGCAGATTCACCTATTCACCCCCCCCTCTAGGTGACATCAGGGTCCTTTCACCTGCTCCACGTCGCTGACACGGTAAGGTACACTGTACCACCTGCCCCCGTCCCGTGCTGACGCATCGCCACCAGGCGGGCAGGCACGGTCACTCAGCTACACTGTGCTGCCTGCTCCCGTCCTTCCCCCACTGAGAAGCCCTCAAGTGGATAGGCAGACACCCTCGAACAGCGTACGGACGACGACTGGGGGCGGACCCCGGTCAGGCTCGCCACGCCCCGTCACTTCCGCTGACCCCGGCCCCACGCGGCTCTGCCATGACGTACGCGGGGTCAAATCCACCAACTCCCTGCCATTCCCCCGACGGGGCGAGCACGCCGCGCACTGTGGCCAGCAGAGGCCATCATTCCGTCACTCAAAGATAGAAGCCGCTGCCTGTGAGGCAAAGTCTCCAGGAGATGGAGATGGTGCTGTCGAAAACTGAACTCCCGCCATCGAAGATGAAGTGCCAGCATAGCCATATGACGTGGACGGAAGTGTAGCAGCTCCATAGGTCGGTCCTGGGGGTGCAAATCCAAACGAGGAGCCAAACAAGTCACCCTCTGAAGTAGGCATGTAGGTGTAAGTCCCTGGAGCACCAACTGACGGAGGAGGTGGTGGTGGAGGCTGTGAGCTCGAACCAACGTGTCCATACCCAAAGATGTCACCGTACTCGAGAGGTTTGGGGAGAGCTTGCTGGTGCTTGAGATGGCTTTGGACGACCAAGAAGGGCAAATGAACCAGCAGCCCTCAAAGGAGAGGGCCAAGGGGTATAAATACCCCAAACTCCCAAACTAGCCGTTATAGCCGTTGGAAACCGGTCAGACCGGTTTCCCAAACCGGTCAGACCGGTTTTCAAAGAAAACTAGCCGTTGTGGCTGTCAGAGGCCAAACCGGTCAGACCGGTTTGGGTCCTGACAGCACACAGTCCCAAACACTACACTCTCAAGGCTATCTCACAAGGGTTGATCTATTGAGCACTTTTTGATGTTGTCCATCAACTAATGTTGCATCCCTCTTGATAGTACGGCATTCCTATACTCAAGAAATTAAATAGCAAATAAATCTTCCTCTTGAGCTTCTAAGTCTTTGATGATGCCATACATGATCATTCTCACTTTGAGGGCTTCAACATTCTTTTCTTGCTTGAGCAAATCCAATCTCATTGAAATCCATGTTTTCAATTAGCTTGAAATATCTTCAATATCTTCAACATTGTCTTGTATGTTATCTTTGGTTAATAACTTGTCCATAAGCTTTTGTGCGCATGAGACCACATGTTTACCATAGCAATCATTTCTCAATTTGATTCTAACCATAGCCATAGATCAAGCCCAAAGAGATCCCAATTTCTTAACTAATTTATCCCAAAAACCTTTAACTATTAGACAAGCTTCTTCTTGTTGAGACCATTCAATATGCATAATACCATGTCTCATTTATCATTTCCAAACACTTGTCATTGTATTGCTTAGTTGTATGGGATTACCATCACTTGTTTGCTTTTATGTCATTTGTACCAACAATGAGCTCTCATTCTTCAACAAGTATGTTTCATGATTATCCATAAGAATAAGACGCTGCTCATATACTTAAACAAACAAGTTAAATTACAAATCATGTTGTCATCCAAAATCACCAAAACAATTAAGTGCCTAGATGCACTTTCAATGCCTTCCCTTTGGAGCGGCGCCGTTGTCCCTGTCGCGGCTGGCCACTTTGATGCGACGCGCGTGGTCCAGGTGCGTGCGCCGGAGGCCCGGTAGCTGGAGGCTGCTGGCTTGGTTGCTTGCTGGGGAGAGTGAAGATGAGGCGGGGGATCTTTCCGCGATGAGCCTGCCTATCTATATTGGCCGATCGGGAGGGGACTGGAAGCGTTTCATTTGCCTCTGCCGTTCGCATTGACTGCGCGTGCTCGGGACGGATCGATCTCCGCTCCGCAGCGCGTCGGAGGAAGAGGAGGCAGGCAGGCAGGCAGGGAGATGGATCGATGGGACGGAGAGAGTCGGCGGGGAATCCAAAAGATCCACGCCCACGCGAGGAGGCTGGGAGACGCGGCTCGATTGGGTCAGGCGCGTCGGTTTTGGGTGGATGATGACGTGGCAAGCTGTGGGTTGAGAGAAATCAGGTAGTGGGGAGCCAAAATATAGTTTTGTATGATAGGCCGGGGAAGTCGTACCCCTTCAAATTCGGTTACAATATGGGATAAAACTTGGAATCCTAAACCTACTTAAATTATAACTGTAAACCGGTCTGACCGGTTCGGCAAACTGGTCAGACCGGTTTCCCTCGGCTGCTGCCAATTTTGACTATCAACAACTATATAGAAAAATGGAAAAAATATTATGACTGATGAAACCACGTGAAAGAGAAAAAACCTTAAGAAAGAAAAGATCATTGGAGCAAGAGTAATTACTTGCACATTCTAACATTTGAAAACTACGCATATAATCTAATTGGTTTGACACGTCACTATGAAAATAAAATAGATATATAATTCTTACAAATTACTATATAAATCATATAAAGCTTTTTACATTTGAAGATATTTCTAGATTAAAGATTTTATATCAGATGATATTTTCATTGCTACATAAAAATGATAGTACATATGTCTAAATATTGTTGTATGAGAGCACAAACTAGAATATTGTTGTGATTGAAATCTAGAAATATTTACCGACGTCAATCAACCAGAAATTTTCTCATTGATGAAATCTAGGAGTGTGATATATATTGGGATGTGTAGTGAGACATGTGAACAAAAGAGCGGAATGAAAAATCATACAGGAGACTAATATTTTCTTTAGAAATAAAATATAATATACTGGTGCTTTTAGAAACAAAATATGAATATTATCCCTATATATTTGTAAAATACTGAGTGTGTCATTGTAATGAACTCAAGAAGATAACAGTTCACCAACATACTCGTCGGTGCACTAGTGGTGTTATACCATCAGACAGACGTGGACCGTTCAACTGTTCATGACACGTAGTTGTGACCAAACCTCTCAAGAAGTACAATCGTGGATACATGGACACGTAAAGAAACTCGTGTAGGGAACTAAGGAAGTGTCTGTCGGCAACCGCGACGAGGTCATGTCTCGCTCCAAGTTTTGTTTATTTGCTGGGCTATAAAATTTAAATGATTCAGATGGTGTTTTTACCTAAAATGCTCAGACCCAAAGGGATGTTCATCCTTCTCAATTTGAGTTGTCATTAGATAATTGTGTCATAATGCTTCTGAAGTATCTCGTTACCTCTAACACACTGAGGATGTCATCTCGTAGTTTCATTCTGCATTGGAGATTTGGTCGGGCCAAGTAGAAACCTCACATATAATTTTATTAAAAATACCCACATATGCTATTGTTAAAAGTAACCTATCTGCATCTGAATTGACAATGTTTATTATCATAAAAAATACAAAAGTGCATGAATATATTATTCTGAATTACCTACTTCTCCGATGGTTAATGTAAAACAAAATGTTTTGGTTATTAGCTATATGCCCTATTTTTTTATGAATTTCCATTATTTATGTGTGTCTCAAACTTACTCGGGGAGCACCGATTGATGAAGTGCTCAAAATTTGGTAAGCAAACTATGCTAATAAGAATCAGTTAAGTCCTATTATGATTGCAAAGGCAACCCGTAAATTTTATTATGCAACGTAGTAAAGGGAATCAGTAGAATATAGTAACAAAAAACGGGCCTTTTAAGTCTCCAGTATTTGTCTCTATAGAAGGTTAGGTTTCTTTCTTACTACTCCCTCCGTCCCACAATAACAGGCAGTTTTGAAAAATATCAGATAAATTAGTAGTCATAATAAATGACCATGTTACTCTTTATTGGAGTTACAAAAGTAGCATTAACTAGCTATTTGATTGGCTCTATGTGTTTCTCTATGCACTTTTACGTTTCTCTATGCACTTTTATATTAATGTGTGCATCTCTAAAAGCTAAATGGACATTCTTTGTGGGACAAAATTTGAATGCTAAATGACCTGTTATTGCAGGATGGAGGGAGTAAGTTAGTGTGTTGGAGTGATGGTGAATTGTAGACTTGTAGAGAGTGACTGCCTTATATCAGCAGGAAGGGGAACACAATTTTATTTTACTATACATTTGAACATCGAACTCCTCACACTCAAATTTCAATCTAGCGTTAATAAATGCAAAATACAGTACCACGTCTTCCGTCCGCAGTTCTTGAGAGTGTACCCACTGAAGTGCAGTGCCAAGCTTGCGTCTCAATCAGGCCGGACCAAGTACTCCCTCCGTCCCAATATACAAGATCCTGAAGGGTTCAAATTTTGTACCAAAATATAAGGACCTGTAAGAATAAGATAAAACTAAATGGGTTGGTGAGTGGTTGGTGAGTGGGTGGAGAGTTGGTGAGTAGTGTAAAATGAAGAGTATAGAGGTCATTTCATCTCAATGTTGTTTTTTGAGTTTGAATGCTTCAGGTCCTTATATTGTGGAACGGAGGGAGTAATGAATAACCTGTATCCAGTCATATCTGACAACTTCACTGGCTAATTCGTACTACTCATGCAGATCTGCAACGTTTATTCCTGTGAGCAACTACTGTGAAGTTTCTGCAACGTTCAGTCTTCCTTCGATGAGATCTGTCACGAAACTATTCAAAGAACGCCGTGATGATCCAGCTTCTTGAATGGCGCTGCGTGAAGCCTCGCGCAATTCTGCAGCTCTTCTTCTCATTTCTTGCCTACTACCATCACCCAAACCCATAAGCTTTGTCACGGCAGCAGAGATTGTGGCCCTGCTGACAATGCCATCCTCCCTTCTCTGTTCCCTCAAGTTGATCCCAATCTTCCATTCATCAGCAACAAGCCGGGCATTCACCAGTTGATCCCAACCAATGGGGAATGCGAGCACAGGCACTCCGGCGAACACGGCCTCAAGGGTCGAGTTCCACCCACAGTGGCTCAGGAAGCCGCCGACCGAGGGGTGGGACAGAACCTTCAGCTGGTCACACCACGGCACTACCAAGCCCTTGTCACCGGAGATCTGCTGTAAAGCCGTGGTGGTAGCCTTGTCCCGGGCCACGCAGAAGAACCTGATTGTGCTGTCATGAAGCCCCATGGCAACCTCTTCCAACTGTGAGGATGACAACGAAACATGGCTGCCAAATGAGACGTACAACACTGAATTTTTTGGTTGGGCATCCAGCCAGTCAGCATATTTCTGGTGATGAACCTTGTTTGACTCGCCTTCCAGTGGCATATGTGGAATTGAAGGACCAACTGCATATATGGGGAAGGGAAGATCTTGTGATATCCCATTGATGGCACCAGCTTCAAGCTCATAGAAGGAGGTGAAGAGGACACACTGTGCTTTGCGCACGTTCGAGAACGATTGCGAACATCGTTTCCATGGCAGCTCCCAGGAGCGGAAGACCTTGATGTCAGAACATTTTAGTGAGGAGAGGGCTGAGAATGGTAAATATTTGTCCAAGGACTTGCAGCTTTGTCCTGCAGATCACAGAATGTCAGATATTTGTAAGTACACTTTCAAACACACTAGCACTGTCTTTGGCTGGAATACTTCAGAATAACATTGTGCTTTAAGTTGGAGATTCTAAATGCATGCTAGTTGGAACTTGCCATCAGCTAAAGCAAAGATATTGATTAGTGAAACAACAAGAATCTTGTGGGCTAAATCAATCAATTTTTTAGTTAATAGCAAGTGATTTATCACTCTGAACTCTGAAGATCGTAAGCATCTGTAACTTGCTTACTCAGGAGATGGAAACTGAAAGGACATGAGTAGTTATATGCATTTGAATCTGAATTAGTACAGATACAAATGGAAAATGAACATAAAGTTATAACTGAAAATGCATGACCAAGCATTCCAGAGATTCTAATAATCAGATGTTATGATTCGATTTCTCTATGGACAAAATCTGTTAGTGACGTAAGGGATGCTGATTCATTGGAAAACAGTCTAATCGAGTAATCGCTGCATACCTTCCTGAACTGACGAGCTCAATATTAAATCATAAATTTTTTTAGCGTATATACATTTTTTTTTAGATAATGGAAAAAATATCCGGCTTCATCTATCCGAGGATAGAATCAGGCCTTTATTACAGACTCTCAAAATACTAAGTTTACTGGTGCACACCAGGCACAAATGGCTAAAAAAGAAAAGAAAAAAGCTCATGACTAAATGAAACCAATATGTCTTTGATGAAGCCATCCATTGGAACTAAAAAAGGCTAAAGCCGAAGTTTCAAGATGCGACGCTGCAGCGGCCAATTGACCCTTAACATCTTCATGTCGCTGCAAGTTCGCCCATTGACGAAGCCAGTGAGTTCCTCTGAATAGTACCTGCAAAAAAGTTTTTGGTTTGCATTTATCAAAAACCATATCATTTCGTGTTAGCCAAACTGTCCAAAGTAGTGCTGCTGCTGCTGTTAATAACAATGTATTATACTTTTTAGTCCCTCTTTTTGTCCAAACATTAAAAAAATCCTCAATGTTATGCGGAGGTTGTAACCCAAAAAGTATATGAATAGCACGCCACAAAAATTTTGCATATGAACAATTGAAAAAGAGGTGATTAATTGATTCTGGTAGATGACAAAAAGAGCAACCTTTATCCCCTATCCAGTTTCTCTTAGCCAAATTATCTTTGGTTAGAGTAACCCCCCTTTTTAAATACCACATGAAGATTTTAATTTTCATTGGCAATTTTGTCTGCCAAATATCTTGTGACATCCTAACACCATTGTTAATTAACGCAGCATACATTGATTTGACTGTGAACATTCCAGAAGCCTGTAAACCCCATCGAAACACATCCCTTTGCTGGAGTAATACAACTTGTTGTAATGAGGCTACGATACGATTCCAGTTTGTCAAATTTGCTCCGACTAAATTTCTCCTAAAAGAGATATTTAAATCTGGTGAGCTCATGACTGTTTCAACTGTCTCTTGTTTCCTTCTTACAATACTAAACAACCCCGGGAACTTATCTTTCAGAGGTTTACTGCCTAGCCAGGTATCAACCCAAAATCTTGTTTGGGACCCATCCTTGACAACAAAATGTCCTAATTGCATAAAAGTATCTTTAATGTTCATAAGGCTTTTCCAAAAGTGAGAATCGGTAGGTTTCTTTACGCAACTTCCCAATGTTTTGGTTTTGATATATTTGTTTCTCAACAATTCCTGCCATAACCCTTCTTCATTCAGTAACTTGAATAACCATTTACTAAGTAGACATTTATTTTGTATTTCTATATTAAGAATCCCTAGACCTCCCTGGTCCTTAGGTTGACACATGGTCTCCCACTTGACTAATCTATATTTCCTCTTATGTTGATCATTTTGCCAATAAAATCTTGAACGAAGGCAGTCTATTTTTTCTAGCACACCTTTTGGTAGTTCGAAAAAAGACATCATAAACATTGGTAAGCTAGAGAGCACCGAGTTTATGAGGACTAAACGACCGCCAACCGTTAACAATTTACCCTTCCAACCACTCAGTCTTTTCCCTATTCTCTCTTCGATAATTCTCCAATCCTTATTAAGAAGTTTCCTAAAATGCATTGGTAAGCCTAGGTATTTGAATGGGTAATTTCCAACATTACAACCAAACAATTGCGAATAGAACACTTCTTCTTCTTTCGCCTTTCCGAAGCAGAATATTTCACTTTTATGGAAGTTAATCTTCAAACCAGATAACTGTTCGAAGGTACTAAGTAAAAATTTCATATTTACAGCCTTCAGAACATCATGGCTCATAAAGATCACTGTGTCATCCGCATATTGGAGAATGGATAAACCATCTTCTAATAAATGTGGAATTACCCCATCTACCTGACCGGCTTCCTTTGCCCTAGCAATTAGTATGGCCAACATGTCGACCACTATATTGAATAGTATGGGCGACATGGGGTCACCTTGCCTTAGCTGCTCGATGTAATGCCCTAGAGACCATTGAGAGA
>OAMR01000299.1:928134-969219 GCA_900205405.1 Echinochloa crus-galli
ACTCATCCCTGACGTGCTTCTACAGTATTAATTGTAAGATTCACTGGCTCAGACTGGTTCCAAGATATTAATTTTAAGGTCGCTCAGATGCAAGCCCCCACAGTTTTAGAAGTAAATCAGCAGTTTTTCCACCAGAATGATACCCAGGCAACAATCAGCAGCATTCATTTGTATGGGAAATAAAGTATCACAAAACACAATTATTTTTATAAATAGGCTATTTAATATTTGTTAGTCTAATATTTACAAATTAATGAAAAATTAATAGGGGCATTTACAAATTCTCCACTGGTTTATTATTATTACTACTACTATTGCAAGAATGCCACTCAAATGACAGTTTTGCTGGCATTTTTGCAATTTTCTAGTGGTAAGCTTGCAATAACGTCCAAAGTGGTGGAAAATATGTAATGTCTTTAATATCACTGCATTTCAACTAATTAGTTTGTCCTAAATGTCATACTTTAAAAAAATGTCATATTTAGAAATGGAGGGAGTAAAAGAGAACACTGATTTCATACTTACAATCTTCAGGCGGTTCAAGCTATCAAAATCTGGTCTAGCTCTTCCAAAGTGGTTCAATACCTCTTCTCTTGCCCGCTCTTGCCATTCTGGGTGTATGCTTAGCACAACGACAGTCCAAGTAAGCAGGACTGATGTTGTCTCCATACCGGCAAAGTAAAATAGCTTGCATTCTTCAATCACATCTTCTGTTGTTAATCCTAGCTTTGCATTCCCATTTGATTGCCTCGTGTTTGACTCCAGTAATAAGCCCAGCAAGTCATCATTATTTGTTTCACCATTTTTCATAGCGTTCTCTCTTTTCCCAATTATTTCACGTAGAATTTTGTGAACCTCTCGATTGATTTCTCTCATCCTTCTGTTATTTTTGGTGGGCAAGAACCTGCATATGTTCAACAGTTTTATAACAGGGTAAATTCTCTGTTTCTACAGCATAACTTTTACCTCGCCTTTGTCTCTCTTCTCAGATGAACAATGAATTTAGAAATTAAAATGTATGGTGTTCAAAATATTCATCAACTAAGAAAGGTATTTTCTGTATCTGTTCCTTAAATAGAATGATATCAAGTCACTCCCTTTAAACATGGATAGGTAACTAATAAAATCTTCTTGTGCAGAAACATGTAGGAGTGAATATCATGAATAAAGTCTTGCTGATAGATGCTACCAAATATTGTTTATGGGGAAAAAGGACAAACCAGTAGCCTGGGATAAATATCATTTGAAAAGATTGTATTAAGCGTTCAGCTAGCTCTCCTTGAAGCTGGAAAATTCTCCTGCCCTCCTGGTAGCTGCTACCAAATGCGGTTCTTGAGATGACGTCTCCAGTGAGATTCTGGAACTCAGGCCAGACGTCTATCTCAGAAGAACCCTCAGGAGACATTGAATTTTCCCATCTTTTAATCACATCTGTGCAACAGGTCGCAAATACAGGAAGCATCCGCTGTGAACGGAAACATCAATATTAGACATTTAGGGATTCCACTATCCAATATATGTTGTACTAAAATTCATCGTGATAAACAAAGCAGACATGTGAAGGAATTCAGTGAACAACTACACCTTTATTTTCTCATGGTGGAATGCCGGATTGAGAATTCTCCTATGCTTTGCCCATTTCTCACCTTCATGATTCACGACCCCGTTGCCTACTACGCCACAGCGATGAGGACCAGAAGCCAGCAAGCGCTGCTGAGCTCCCGGATTCTGAGCGCCATCTCAAACCCATCCATGGCGGCGGCTGCGCCGGCCTCGTGGCCGTCGAGGTCAAGGACCACCAGCTGGAACGGCGGCTCGGCGCTCCCAAGCAAGCTGAGGCAGTCGACGGCCGACGACACCGGCAGCACCTCGCAGCCGAGCCGGTCGAGCAGCTTCCGGGTGACCTCCAGGCTTGTGGCGTTGTTGTCAGCGAGCAGGATCCTCAGGCCGTTGAAGTGGTGATGGTGTTGAGGAAGTGCCCTCGGCGAGGCTCCGATCAGGTACGTGCCTGAACCGGGTACGTGCGGATTCAGTGGCTCCTGCAGCTGGAACCGCAGCATGAGCGTCATGGTTTCTCCAAGGCCGTCGGGCTCCAACGCCCACCACATGTTTCCATTCATCATCTGAACAAAATGATTACAGGTAGCATTAATCCTAAACTAGCTAGAATCTGAGGTGTTACGAAACAAATATGAATACCTGCACAATCCTTTTGCACATAGCGGTGCTTAACCGCATATCAGCGCCGCCGCTGTAATCGGGGGCGTGGCCATATGGTGGCGGGCAGGATGTTGCAGCTGGTAAGCTCCCAGGATCACCCTCCACTGATCTTGTGAGCCCAACTTGGAACTTGACAAATACTTGGTTGCCACGAGAGAATTTGGCTCGCTCCTGCACCGGGACCCGATCCTGCTCGTCACCGACGACGTTATTGCAGCCACAAACCGAAAACGATAGAGCACCGCCACCGACATGGAGGTGGCATCGGCTCAGCAGAGCTCCCACCATGTGCAGCAGGAGATGGAAGACTCTCCTGTCGTCGCCGACCACCCATTCGGGGAGAGAGCTGGCCTCCAGCTGGTGCGAGAAGCCGAGGCTCCGGCAGCCGGCTAAGCATCCGACGACGGTGGCCGCGTCCCTGATCAGCGACCGGAGCTCGAACAGCCTCCTCGCCACCAGGGCAGGACTAGACTGCGGCTGGTCACCGATGTCGTCCATCGTCGACAGCGTCTCCATGACGCTGTCCATCAGAGTGGAGGATACGGCACTTGTCCGGGCGATGGCGTCGACGACGAGCCTCTGCTCGGGGCGCAAGCGCAACGTGGCGGTCTCCTGCTGCATCACGGAGACCAGGCCGACGACGGCGTGCATCGGCCTCCCCACGGCGGCGCGCATGGCGCTGTGGGCGGCGTTCCTCGCGGTGGTCGCGGCCTTGAGCTCGTTCCTTGCTTGAAGCAGCGCCCGGTGCTGCTCCGCCAGCTTCTGCCGGATCAGCTGCGACTCCTCCAGCGCCGCCGCGTGGGACAGCGCGACGCCCACCTGATCGGCGACGGCCTTCACGATCTCCAGGTCCTGGTTGCTCCACGTCCAAGCCGCAGATGACCTATGATCACCATTTTTATTAGCTCGACCAACCAGGACTAAGATTGCGTCTGATGCGTTGTCCCCCTCCGTGGAAATTCGGGATCCGTATGGCAGCCGCTGCTCCTGCTTGCGGCAGGCCCCCGCCGCTGGCCGCCTCAAGCACGGAGCCTGGCCTGAGCACCCTGGCGTCCTTGCTGGCCATTACGGCGGCGACGTCAGGGTGAAAGACGGAGATGGCGCGCGTGCTGCCGCCGCCTCCGTCGAGGTCGAGCACCTTGTCGTCTTCGTCCGGCAGCAGCCGGTGGATCAGCTGGAGCGTGCCGGTGCCGCCGCCCGCGACGGGCATCCAGACGGCGCAGTTATGGAGGCCGAGGGCGGCGGCAAGCTGGAGCGTGGTGGTGCGGAGGATGGCGCGCGCGTCGACGGCGTCGCGGACGTGGCGCGTGACGGCGCGGACGACGCGCCACACGGTGTCCTCGCGGCGCCGGACGGCGGCGACGTCGCGGCCGAGCTGGCGCGCCTTGGCGCGGAGCAGGGACTCGCGGACCTTGACGCGGAGCAGGCGCGGGAAGAAGACGGGGAGGGAGGCGGCGGCGGCGGTGGTGGCGAACGCGCCGAGGACCTTGGCGGAGGTGAGGGCGGCGAGGACGCGGCGGGATCCGGGGCGGTCGTGGGCGAGGGCGTTGAGCAGGTGGGTGACGCCGCACATGACGACGAAGGTGCCGAGCTGGAGGAGCGCCCGCCGGAGCGGCGCCAGCGCGGCGCACGTCGCGAAGTAGAGGAGCTCCAGCGGGATGGACAGGAGCGACGCCGCGATGAGCAGGTCGCTCAGCTTCTGCCACTGCAGCATCGCCTCCACCGCCGCCTCCTCGCGGCCGTCGCACCCGCCGCAACGCCGCGCCATTCCGTTCGCCGTCATCCTCGGCTCTATCTCACCAATCGCCGCTTAACCATGGCAGAAACAATGGCTTTGGGAAGAACCTTGTCTGCCGAGTTTGCAGAATTACCTGATGCTAGAGCACGCTCTGCTCTGACTAGTTGATCCATTGTGAAGCCAGCTTCCATAGCTTCCTGGATGAACTCCGGAGTAGTGGGCGACAATGACGAAGACTTGGTGCAATCTTCAAGATCCTCCGTATCAGAAAGAGAATCCGCCATGACATGATCATGGGCAGCTAAGTCCTGATCCTTTGTTAATCCCGCTAACTCTGCCGCTGAGATGATCTCTTCCACCGTTGGTGTAGACACCTCATCGTCAGAATCTTCCTCTGTCGCCAAAACCCAAAATTTCGATTTACCTTTACGTTTGTCCCCCAAGGGATCAGACTTCGCCTGCAGGGAAGAAGACGCAGAATTGCGGCGCACCGGAGTCCACTCAGCGCCGGACACCGGCGTGTATGCCATCGGCATACGATCGCGCGCCGCCGCCTGGCCTTCCTTCTCCCCTCACCGGTTCCCGTCCATGCTCGGCAACATATCTCTCGAGCAAGTTGCCGATGGATGGCCCTAGCGTATATACATATTATTCCTGGATAATGACATTTGGAAACGGTTGCAAACAGAATTTTGAGAATTTTTGATGAAATAAGACACACCAATTTCAGAAAAAAAAATGATTCGATTAGACTTTTTCTATACTGAAACCATCAATAATGTTGGTTTAAAATTTTTCTAGACTGAAACCACCAACACGCTGTTCAACCTTTTCCATCTAAGTTCTTGCAAGCAGGTGATATTTGCTTATAGACATTCAGATATCTGAACCTTCTGAATTTAAGTATATAGACTACGATAAAATAAACAAGCCTCTTAATTCTTCAGTATGTCTTTCTAAAAGGAAGTGTATTTTTGTCATTTGATAATCTCTTTTAGGTATCTTTACTAAGTAATTATCTTGGCTAATGACCAAAGAAAAAGATTTCTTCAGAAAGGGAAAAAAATACAGATCATGCAGTGAAAGACTAGCGATTTTGTAAGTGATTGCTTTAATTGCCTTAAATCAGCATGAAGAAGAACAAAACTAGCTCATCCCTTCGCAAAAGTAGCCTTAAATGGCGAGATTTTAATTACCCTACGTTTGAACGATCGAACTCCTGACAATCAAATTACAATATACTAGCATTCAGCAAATAGAGGAAGGTGAAGTAGCCAAAAAACCTTCCCCTTCAGGGCCATCCACCGGAGGCCACCGGTCCATGTGGTAGAGCGCCAAGAAGAACATGGCCGGCATGGTCCACAGCGAGCACACCGGGATCCCGCGCGCCGCGCCGGCCGCAATACCCCACGTCAGGTAGGTGTCCACCACGACGGCGTCCGGCCTCCGCTCCAGCATCAGCCGGTCCAGCAGCCGCTCCACGGGCTCCCCCATCCTGGCGTGCACGGCCTCGATGAAGCCGATGGGGTCGGCGCCGCGGCCGCGCTCGGAGGGGAGGACGTTGGGGATGGTGGCGAGGCGGACGCGCTCGGGGAGCGCGGCGGGCACCCCGGCGGCGGCCAGCAGCGCGCGCCACTCCTCCGTGACGACGACGGTCACGGCGAGGGAGGCGTCGGCGGCGGCGAGCTGGCGGCACACGACGAGCATGGGGTTGATGTGGCCGCGGCCTGGGTACGGCACGGCCACCACGTGCCGGGAAGCCGCCGCTGCCGCCATTTTTCGCAGATTGCAGAGCGAGTCCTGTGGAGCTGGAGCTTAATAATGAACTAGCCCCGCAACACAATTCCTTTTTGTGGGTGTATCTTTCACTAGCTGTTGCACAGTCAGAGAGCACATCACTCACAGTCTAACTTTAGTCCTTCGCAAAAAAAAAGGTCTAACTATAGTCTACCCAAATTTGAAACGCAAAGCAAACTTGTGGTGGTCTCTCGTTTCGTCGATGGATGTCATCTTGAGATGGAGATAGCTTGCTTGCGTGAGCCTTCGTCAGCCTGCAGTGCCTTTGCTGTCTTCAAGGTCATGGTGTAAACTTGGTGTTTGTTGTAGTAGTAGATTTTATTTGTTGTGATCCATAATTGTTCTGAATGTTGCAGCAGCAACTCGGTGATCTGAAATCTTGGAACTACTTGTTTTGAACGTCGCAGACTTGCAGCAATAGATTTCATCTGTTGTGGCTGGTGATTTGAAATATTGAAAGTACTTGGTGTGTTGTAATAAAGGTGCAGTTTGCTAAGGCCTTGTTTAGTTCCTGAAAAGCAACCCTAAAGTTTACTATGAAAAAGAAGATTCCCCATCACATCAAAATGTCATAAGATGCATGAAGTACTAAATCTAGATGAAATCAAAAACTAAGTGCACAGTTTTTACTCTGCGAGAAGAACATTTTGAGCCTAATTAATCAATTTTTGAACAATTTTTTACACGAACAAACGAAATGCTACAGTGATACAATGATTACGACGTGACCCCAAACCCCCAATTCCCCACCCCCAATTCACCGTCTAAAGAAGGCCTAATTTGAAAACATAAACTGAAATCTTCGGACCACATATCGTGGCAATTGTTTTTGTGTTGCTACAACTGGTGATTTGAAATGTTGGGACTACTTATTCTTCACGTACCGGTAGATTTTGTTGACATGGTTACTTTTTTTTTGAAACGATTGACATGATTACTGATAATCATAAGAGAAGAGCATTGTTGCTGACATGGTTTTCGAGTTAATTATTTCTTAAATAAAGTTGATTGGTGGCTGAAGATGCTTTTTGATGTTGCAAGCAACATTTGCATTTGTTGTGGTGGGACTGCCCCTCTAAATCAACTTTGATGGGTAGAAAATGATTTTGATGCTACAAGCAATCTATGGATTTGTTGTGGGTGGGGAATTTTCTGCCTCATATTGGACGTTGGGAACAAAGTCGTCCAATGACGCCATGGTGTCTGATGCTAGTGTATCGATCGGACATTCAGGTGCTATAGGCACAAAAACTGATTATAACTTACATTAGTTACTAGTAACAATATGTTCCTCACCGTGTACACTTAATCTCTCCTCTTCAATAAGCTATGAACAGACCCGTATATAGCTACTCCATAGAAAATCGTTCTTTGCACTTATAAAGCCTCAAAACCATACTCTGGCTTATTCAGAGCTTCAGATAAGCGACTCAGCTCAATACCCCGATCGATGTTGCCAATAACTCGTCAGACATCACACAAACCTACCAGCTCACAGAACCCATGGCTTCTTTCATACTTGAAATGACTCCACAATGGCCTTGAGAACCTTCTCCGACGATGACCACTGCTTGTCGTTGGCGCTTACGACGAAGAGCACCACCGTGTTTCCCTTGGCGGTGGCCTTGGCCAGATTGTGAGAACCGGTCAGTGCCAATGGAGTGTCCAACACGTAGCTGTAGTACTGCATCGAAAGAACCATGACCATTCGAATAAGCAACCACTGTACTTATTCAGCAACACGTACGGTCTGCTAATTAACTTGAAATAGAATTCAATTGCTGAACAAGAATTGGGGCTGCAAAAGGGATCGATCGAGTTCAGTTGCATACAGTTTGACCGTCGATCTTCTCGACGTTGGTGTCGACGAGCTCGTCGGAGTCGAAGGTGTTGCCGGTGACGAAGGGCCCCAGGGAGGCGATGAGCCTCTCGGGGCTCCCAATGTCCTCGATGGTGGCGTTGGGCCTGTTGGTGAGGCGGATGAGCGGCGACGCCACCACCTGCACCTTGCCCTGCTTCTCGTCCTCGAACTTCACCTCCACCCACGGCTCCGCGCACTTGGGCTGGCAGTAGTTCCCGGACAGGATGTTGGCCACGCGCGTCTGCTTCCACGTCGGCGGCAGGATGAACTCGTACGGTTGCACATTGCCTGCAAATGCCACGGGTGGATGAGCTAGCTATCTCAGTCGATGAACTAAGAATTGAAAGAAAAGTATCGAAAGGACCGGGACGTCACCGGCGCGGAGGGCGGGGGTGTCCTTGGGGGTGGCGCGGAAGAAGACGAAGCCCGGGTTGGACGGCGCCGGCGGCAGGTACGTGCCGACCTCGACCTCGCGCGCCTGCGCCGGCAGCGTCGCCCGCGACAGCACCGCGCCCAGCGCCGCCCCTAGCACCAGCTCCCTCCGGTGGTGGCTGGCGACCGCGGCGAGAGGCGCCTTGTCCGCCGGCGGCGCAGCCTGCTGCGGAGGGGGCGTGCACCGCGAGCCGGTGGGCGCCGGCAGCCGGAGCGACGCGAAGAGCGGCGAGAACACGGAGGAGGCCATGGGGGGGAAGGGAAGGGGAATTGAAAGAAACGAAACGGCCGGGCTCGCGCGCGGCGTGGCGTCGGGTGCGTCTGGTTCGCGCGGGGGCCGAGCAGCGCCTTATCCAGAGACGATCGCGTCGCGCGCGATATTTTTTCTCACTCTGTTTGTTTGTTCGTGTGTGACAACGGCAAGTCGGCAACAAAGCCCCAGGAGGAGACGCGTACGCGCGGCTCGGCAGCGGCCTCTTGTCAGGTGGCTGCGGATAAGATATAGGAGGCGCGGGACGGCGGGAGGGGGCGTGTGCGGCGACAGCACTCGGCAAGCATGGCTCCGGCAGCGCTGGCCGCCCCCGTCGCCTCCGTCTCCCCCGCGGCAGCTGCGCTCGCCCCCGGCGCCGGCGGCCGCTTTGCCAGGATAGCCTCCCTGCCTACAATTCTCCGTTCCAGTACGTGCCACTACTAGCTGTGCTACTCTCATCAGCTTTTTCATCGTCTCGCGCTGATTAATTTGATCGGAATCCAATCTTGCTCTTTTATCCCCAGCCAAAATCGTGTTGCCACCGAGCGACCTGCTGAGATCGGCGAGGCAGAGGAGGCGCGTGGCGACACGAAGCAGCTCCTCGTCTTCCTCGGAGACGAGCACGGGCGATTCCCAATCCCCCAAACAAGAGAAGGTAACCGATCATCTCCTGGAACTGAAAGCACGAGCACGCACGACACGGAACACCCAGGATTAACCGCGCTGGGGAACACACGCTTTCGCTGCAGGTGCCGTTCGGGTACACGAGGAAAGACGTGCTGCTCATCGGCGTCGGCGTCACCGCCTTCGGCGTCGGGCTCAAGTACGGGCTGGAGGTGAGTGAGATACGCCATGCCCAACCATTGGAACCTTGCTGCTGCGTTTGATTTCTTTCAGCGAGTCACTCACGCCGCTGAGGAACAAACAAATGCTACCGCGCAGCTCGTCGGGCTGGACCCCCTGCAGGCCGGCAACGTAGTGCAGCTGCTGGTGGTGCTCGGGATGACGGTGGGGTGGATCTCCACCTACATGTTCCGGGTGGCCAACAAGGACATGACCTACGCGCACCAGCTCAGGGACTACGAGAAGCAAGTCATGGAGGTTGGGGAGACCATGCATCTCTGTACAATAGTTGCTCGCGCCTAGCTTCTGAATTCTCACATCTGCTAGCACTGACTGCAGAAAAAAAAGAAACTGATCACCGTGGTTCTCTTGCAGAAACGGCTGGAGAGCTTGTCGGAGGCTGAGCTGCAAGTTCTGCTGGAACAGGTGGAGGAAGAGAAGCAGCGCATGCCGCAGATCCCGGAAGAGCCCAACGCTATCACCTTCAACAAGAAATGAGGAGCAGACCACACTCCCTGCAGAAATGGTCAAATACTCAAATGGACACCGTTCTTCTTCGCCACGCTTATAGCATAGCTTCAGTGTTCAGTAGCTAGCTCCATCGCTCCGCTAAGATCTGTACAATACGCCCGCTAGGCCACTAGTGCTGTCAAACTTTAAAACGTTCATTTCTGTCAGTATGGGAGAACAGCAATGTACCAATAGCCAATATCCAATGTTTAGGATATACAGAATAATATCATTGTTGTTACTATCCCAATGATGCAACTTTACCTATCTCCCTTCTATTGGTTCGTTTACTTGACTTGAAAAGCTAAATCGGAATTGTTACATTTTACATACAGTTGAAGTTAAAAAAACAAAGATCTAATCTGCAATAGCGGTGCATCGTTATAACAACGTCAGAGTTAAAGTTGAAGCATCAAGAAGCATAAGATTCCATTTTTTTCGCTGGAAGAACAGAGGACGCTAAGTCCAAATTGCAAGAGACGAACACAAGAGAAAGAGTTAACGAATAGTTTACGCCGAAAAAGAAAAGAAAAGAAGCGTTGCTCAACTAGGCCCAATGTGCATGGGCCCAAAAAGAAGGCCCGTAAAGGCCTGTCTCATCTAGCGTGGATAAGATAAAACAATCACCCGGACAGGGAGTGGCTAGCCCGCAGCACTTGCGAGTCCTCCAACCATGGCGCTCGCGCTGGTTTCTCCAATGGCGTCCCTGTCCTTCCGCTCCGGGAGGATCTCCGCGGCGGCTATCGGTGGCGGAGTCGCCCGCACTAGCAGGGCGGCCCCGGTGGGAGTCTCTGCATCCCCGTTCCTCCGGAGCTCCTTCGTCTCGTCCTCCTCCACGTCGTCCGCCTCCGCCTCCCCCGCTTCTCTCTCAGCGGCGGTCTCGGCGTCGCTGGCCTTCACGTCCTCTTCGTCGTTCGCCGGTGAGAATGGATTTCTATAGCTTTTCTTCTCTATATTCATGCTCTATTGATTGGGCCTTTGGGGAGTTAGTGGGCAGTTGCACACGAGGAAATGCCATTGAAAGTATGAATTCCTGCACCATGTGTTGGCACTACTTTTGCAGAATAGGCTGTTTAGCACGATTTTTTTACAAATAATGCAGTAGATGATACCATTAAGGTGGAAATGTGTGCATGAGAGGTGGAGCTTGCATAGTTTGTTCCTCTAGGCTCTAGTCAAATATAGGAAACAAAGAAGAAAAATTAGGTACCTATGTAGGTTAAACGTGTGGAAACAGAATCAAAAGGTGTTCTAATCAGTTGTCTGAAAATATCGAAATTTGTCTGGTGGGTATTATGAAAACCTGAAATTTAGTTACAGTTTGAACCTGTTGGTTGAAGTGGATGGTTCTCTGAATCTGCAATTTGATATCCTGGAGTTTGAGCATTCCTGTAATTGATCATGGATTGGTAAAGTTGTACTTAGTAATTTGAATGCGAGACACAGTTAATTTGCAGCGTACCTGTAGAGCCACTTGCATGTTAGTGTCCGGACATGAAACTGACTATGCTCATTTCTGACTCCAGGATATCAGTGATCTGATTGTTTTTTTTTTCTTTTCGGAGCTATGAGGAGTGAATATGAAACTTTATATTTATTGTCATGTTCATGTAATGTGTGATGAAATCTAGACTGTATGCATCTTAATTTGTCCTGAATCATGGGGACGTCGCAAAAATACCAAAATCTTACAAAATAGCTACATAGATTTGCCCTTTTGTTTTCGGTGCTGAATCATCAATATGTCACAAAATATGGAATTTGCCTCTTGGTTTCTGTCCTGAATCATCTAGACATCACAGCCTCTTACAGAACACTGAATTGGCCTTTTCTTTTGCTGACCAGAAATCATGTTAAAAGAAGGGCAGCACACAACTAAATCATTCAACAACATAACAGAACATACTCCCTCCGGTGTCGTAAAGGAAGTCCTTTTAGACATGGTTTCGGTCAAACATTGGGAATATAAATCATGAATAATATTTAAGTCGTTGAGTTTGAAAATGTGAAAATCAAATAAATAGATTGGTTTTGAAAATTACTTTCATAAAAATATACATATATAACTTTTCAAAAAAATATTTTTATAGAAAAGAGAAGTCAAAGTTGTGCTTTGGTGACCGTGTCGCTGTCCTAAAGGACTTCCTTTAGGATACCGGAGGGAGTATCATATAACACAGTTAAATAAGCAATCACTTCGAAGAAACTTGATCTCAAGACTCATGCTCTGGCACCACTTTAATCCCGATCGGTTTTTTTCCATTACCTCAAGCAATCCCAAAGCTCCTAAAATAAGCACAGAAAAATTGGGATTCAATGAATCACTTAAACATTGTATAACCTTTTCCGAAATCTCAATGCAATGGGGTATTCACAAATAAGTGATTGTGAAATGCCTGTGTGCCTTCATTGTTCTGAAACTTTTAACATAATGTATGCCAGGTTCATCTTTGGGCATAGAGTTCAGCTACTACAGGATGACAACACGAAGATCCCGTGGTCTGCAAATTAGGGCTGGAAAGGCTGCCCTCTGCATGACCAAGAGGTCAAGGTCTAGGAAGTCACTTGCCCGTACACATGGTTTCCGCAGGCGGATGCGGACTACCTCTGGAAGAAAGGTACTGAAGCGCAGGCGTGCCAAAGGCAGGAAGGTTCTCTGCACAAGGACAAACTCAAACAGTGGGAAGAAAAGAATGTTCTAATTGCATTGCAATTTGATGTGCATGCAACTGTAAGTGTGTTTACTACATCCAATCTTCTGAGCCACCATCTGTGTGTAACAATCATGTAGCATCCTGTTTCTGTTTTTTTTTTGGTTAATACATCTGAATCACCTCCACACAACTTCAAAGTTATAATTTTGGATGCCGTGGTCCTTACTCTCTGTTGTTTTTGGATGTGTGAATGAGATTTCTTATGATGAATATACTCTGCCTAGTGAACCTGAACTTATGAGCTGTGCATCATCAAAGTTGCTGTTGTCTATTGCTGTTATGCTGTAGGGATTATCCATTCTTTTAATTTCACTTGCAACTACATGCGACTCTTCTGTGCGATCTGTTTTGACAGCCTTCTTTGCAAGGCAAATAGCTTTTCCTAATCCGGTCCATTTGGACCTACAAAGCTTTTTTTTTTAAGGTTAGGATAGAGGCTCTTGTTGGAGCTTCCAATTAGTTTGCAAGATATAAAATAGGCAGAGCTTCCAGTAGGGATCACACTTAGATGTAGCTTTAGTTACATGGACTACATAGAACAGGTTTTCACAGTTCAAATCTACAAATAATCACCCAGGGGGCGGTGGATAATCTGGATTCAATTTTGTGGGTTGTAAAAGATATCATTTGAAAAGTGACACTAGATGGAATAATTAGGCCAATCTCAATGGAAATTTTATGCCATTAAATTTGTTGATGTGACAAGATTATTATGAAGAGAGAGAATAGGGTTTCATAGTCCAGGTAACTGTTCATTGAAACTTGCTTTATAAAATATATAAAAAGTTTAAAACCAAACATAACTGATTCAATTCTGCTTGGTTATCTCAGATACTGTATCACTTCGATTATACAGAGATGGTCGATATCACAAGCAGAAAAGAAAAAAGAAATTTAGTACCATCTAAATTGGGGTTGCGGGAATGTAGGGACCGGGTATAAGCGGTATCTCGTCTTGATCACTGGATTACGAATTTTGTCAGGCCAGGGATACACCTGCCGCGTGGTGGTGGTCAAGATCTCTACTACTCTGCGGCGAGCCTCCTCTTCTGGGGTCTCCGGCGGCGGCGGCGGCCGTGGGCGCGCCTCCTCCTCCAGCGATCTGAGCCCGCGAAGGTAGCAGCGCCGTGTTATCCCGGTTAGGGTCCCGTCCTTCTCCCTCCGTGGGCACCTCCATGAGAGCCACCTCCTAGCACACCCGTAGGTGACCCCGACGGCCGCCATGCGCTTGGCGATCGCCGCCGACACCGGGTCGGTCTCGTTCATCCAGTACGTACCGTGCACAAGGAGCTCGGCGGCCTTGGCTTCTTCAGTCGCGTTCGCCCAGTAGTACTCCGGGATGTCGAGGGCCTGGGCGTCTGCTGCGCGCGTAAAACAACACAAACACACAGTTGATGGGATTGAGATCGAAGAGCATAGAGAGATTATTTGTAATGCGGTATGGTGATGTGCTACGTACCCTGAAGCCCTCGGTGAGCTGACGCCGCATCGCCATGGAGGAGCAACGCGAGGAGTACTACGAGGGCGAGCGCGCGGGCACCACGCATGGCAGAGAAGGTGCCCATATGTTAATCTGTGGATACACAGCTACCGGCGGCGGTACAGCGCTACAAGATCCTCCCTTCCAACGTATATACGTATATCTATCAATCTATGAGAGATTGAGAACTACTAGTTGGGCACTTGGGCCCCGTCTTCCCCGTACATGTATAAACGTGTGCTTCTCCTAATAATCAGGAGTTCCGTTTTTTTTAAAAAAAAAAAGCTTGGAGATGGCTCTCCTAATAATCAGCACTTTTAGTTTTAATAATATATTTTTTCATCAAATCCGATGGGAGCGTCCGGCATCTGCTAGCTGATGAACCATGCCCAATTCTCCAGTATGCGGATGATACGCTCATCTTGCTCAGAGCGGACACTGAAGACGTCATCAGACTTCGCCAGCTTCTGGACCTCTTCTCCTCCGCTACCGGTCTACGCATCAACTACTCCAAGAGCACAGCAGTACCGATGAACGTTCCAGTGGCCCGGCTCCGTCGCGTCCTCCGAGTCCTACAATGTCAGCAAGGCACCTTCCCCCAAACCTACGTACTTGGGCCTTCCCCTAAGCAATGTGAAGCTCAACCTCAGCGCTTTCACGCATCTGATTGCCAAGGTGGATTGGTACCTTGCCGGGTGGAAGGCCAACCTTCTGAGTTCTGTTGGACGCTTGGTCCTGAGTAACACAGTGCTCGGCGGTCTCCCGGCTCACATCATGGAAGCGGCGCAACTTCCAGTAGGGGTAACAGACGCCCTTGACAAGCGGCGTCGTGCGTTCCTCTGCACCGGGACAGACAAAGCTTCGGGGGCCTCCTGCCTTGTAGCCTGGGAGAATGCCTGCCGAGACAAGAGAGATGGCGGGCTGGGCATCAGGCAACTACCGGTCCAAAATGCCTGCCTTCTCCTGAAGTTGCTCCATCGGCTCAGCATATCAACGTGGCCGGCAACACTGCAGGGGGATGATGAGGGCACACACTAGGATGCCCTCCGCTCCCTGTTACCAGCATACCGGAAGCTCAGCTCAACTTCAGTCCAGAATGGCCGCACCACGGCGTTCTGGGAAGACCGGTGGCTCGATCATCTCCCCTGACAGAGGTTTACCCTGCCCTGTATAGCCATGTGACGAGGCATGGAGCAACAGTTGAGGAAGTGGTGCAAAGAGGGCTCGATTGTATCATCACCAACCGCCTGACCCCCGCGGCGCTCCACGAACTTGACTCCCTCAATATGATTATCAGTGGTTTGCTGCTATCGGAGTCTCCAGACATACGACGGTGTCTGTTCCCTAAGCCAGGGCAAAACCCACAACTCATAGCATGTTTGGATCAGGGTGATTAAATTAGCCTCATTAATTTTAGCCCCAGCTAAAATAGTTTCAGTTTAATATACCAAATATTGGACATTCATTTAATTGGTTTATGGTTATTCCCGGTGAGAGTTTGAGTTTAATATGAATTTCATGCACATTAAATAAGATGACACATCAGCAATTAGGATGACATGACATGTTAATTATGAAGAGAGAGATGAATCCCGATTGGTTTTTTTCCTTTTTTTTTGAGGAAACAGGAGGGTTGCCCCTACTGATTATAATTAATTAAAAACCGAGCACACAATGTCCCAGAAGGTCCTCACGATACAAAAAAGGAAACAAAGAAAATCAAAAAGATTATAATGAAGCTTCTAGCCATGAAGAAACTGAAAGGGCTTTGTCTCATCTTGCGCGATGGACAACCATGGCAAGCTCTTTTCTGAGATGGAATCTGCAGTTTTGGAGATTGGGCTGCACTCCTCTGAAAATGAAATCATTTCTTACCATCCAAATGGACCAACACATGCAGATTACCAGCTCCATCGCACACATGACTGGGAGTTGTTCCTTGATTGCCGAGAGCTGCTCCCAAAGATCTATTTGCTGCAGAGTGTCAATTCCCCCAGAGTCCCAAAAGCTCTGGGCAAAAACACAGGAGATGAAAAGATGCTCAACCGTCTCTTCCTGAACTTGCCCACACAAGACACAATTATAAGACTGCAAAATCATGTGCCGTCTTCGCAACAGTCCTCGAGTGCTAAGCCTATCCCAAAGCAAAAGCCAAAAGAAGACCAAATGTTTAGGCTGACAAGATGATTTCCAAAGCCTTTTAAAAAGTGGATGTGCATGGGCCTGCCCTGTTAGGTGTCTGTATGCTTTGGAAGGTGTATAGACCGGTGAGCCCCAGATATATCCCCAGATGTCAAAATCAGTACTGAGAGTAATGGCATCAAGACTTTGAAAAAGCTCTGTCATCTGATCATGAGCTTGAGCAGAAACAGGGAGCTGGAAAAGCTGAGTAAGATCAGTCACTTGTAATGTTTCATACACTGTGATGTTTGGCTGTAACGTGAAAGAGAACAGATGGGGCCATTGTATTTTAAGCAAATGACCATTCCATAAATATTGCCACAGTGAGCATGATTCCATTACCTCATGCAATCCCAAAGCTCCTAAAATAATCACCGAAAAAATGGGATTCACTGAATCATTTAAAACATTGTATAACCTTTTCAGAAATCTCAACACAACCAGATGGGGTATTCACAAATAAGTTATTATGAATGTCTGAGTGCCTTAATTGTTCTGAAACTTTTAACATAATGTATGCCAGGTTCATCTTTGGGGATAGAGTTCAGCTACTACAGAATGACAACACGAAGATCCCGTGGTCTGCAGATTAGGGCTGGAAAGGCTGCCCTCTGCATGACCAAGAGGTCAAGGTCTAGGAAGTCACTTGCCCGTACACATGGTTTCCGCAGGCGGATGCGGACTACTTCTGGAAGAAAGGTACTGAAGCGCAGGCGTGCCAAAGGCAGGAAGGTTCTCTGCACAAGGACAAACTCAAACAGTGGGAAGAAAAGAATGTTCTAATTGCATTGCAATTTGATGCGCATGCAACTGTAAGTGTGATTACTACATCCAATCTTCTGAGCCGCCATCTGTGTGTAACAATCATGTAGCATCCTATTTCTGTTCTTTTTTTTGGTTAATACATCTGAATCATCTCCACGCAACTTCAAGTTACCTTTTTTGGATGCCGTGGTCCTTACTCTCTGTTGTTTTTGGATGTGTGAATGAGATTTTGTTATGAGTATAGTCTTCCTAGTGAGGCTGAACTTGTGAGCTGCGCATCATCAAAGTTGCTGTTGTCGATTGCTATTATGCTGTAGGGATTATCCATTCTTTTAATTTCACTTGCAACTACATGCGACTCTTCTGTGCGATCTGTTTTGACAGCCTTCTTTGCAAGGCAAATAGCTTTTCCTAATCCGGTCCATTTGGACCTACAAAGCTTTTTTTTTTAAGGTTAGGATAGAGGCTCTTGTTGGAGCTTCCAATTAGTTTGCAAGATATAAAATAGGCAGAGCTTCCAGTAGGGATCACACTTAGATGTAGCTTTAGTTACATGGACTACATAGAACAGGTTTTCACAGTTCAAATCTACAAATAATCACCCAGGGGGCGGTGGATAATCTGGATTCAATTTTGTGGGTTGTAAAAGATATCATTTGAAAAGTGACACTAGATGGAATAATTAGGCCAATCTCAATGGAAATTTTATGCCATTAAATGTATTGATGTGGCAAGATTATTATGAAGAGAGAACGAGGGTTTCATAGTCTAGGTAACTGTTCATTGAAACTTGCTTTATAAAATATAAAAAGTTTAAAACCAAACATAACTGATTCAATTCTGCTTGGTTATCTCAGATACTGTATCACTTCGATTATACAGAGATGGTCGATATCACAAGCAGAAAAGAAAAAAGAAATTTAGTACCATCTAAATTGGGGTTGCGGGAATGTAGGGACCGGGTATAAGCGGTATCTCGTCTTGATCACTGGATTACGAATATTGTCAGGCCAGGGATACACCTGCCGCGTGGTGGTGGTCAAGATCTCAACCACTCTGCGGCGAGCCTCCTCTTCTGGGGTCTCCGGCGGCGGCGGCGGCCGTGGGCGCGCCTCCTCCTCCAGCGATCTGAGCCCGCGAAGGTAGCAGCGCCGTGTTATCCCGGTTAGGGTCCCGTCCTTCTCCCTCCGTGGGCACCTCCATGAGAGCCACCTCCTAGCACACCCGTAGGTGACCCCGACGGCCGCCATGCGCTTGGCGATCGCCGCCGACACCGGGTCGGTCTCGTTCATCCAGTACGTACCGTGCACAAGGAGCTCGGCGGCCTTGGCTTCTTCAGTCGCGTTCGCCCAGTAGTACTCCGGGATGTCGAGGGCCTGGGCGTCTGCTGCGCGCGTAAAACAACACAAACACACAGTTGATGGGATTGAGATCGAAGAGCATAGAGAGATTATTTGTAATGCGGTATGGTGATGTGCTACGTACCCTGAAGCCCTCGGTGAGCTGACGCCGCATCGCCATGGAGGAGCAACGCGAGGAGTACTACGAGGGCGAGCGCGCGGGCACCACGCATGGCAGAGAAGGTGCCCATATGTTAATCTGTGGATACACAGCTACCGGCGGCGGTACAGCGCTACAAGATCCTCCCTTCCAACGTATATACGTATATCTATCAATCTATGAGAGATTGAGAACTACTAGTTGGGCACTTGGGCCCCGTCTTCCCCGTACATGTATAAACGTGTGCTTCTCCTAATAATCAGGAGTTCCGTTTTTTTTAAAAAAAAAAAGCTTGGAGATGGCTCTCCTAATAATCAGCACTTTTAGTTTTAATAATATATTTTTTCATCAAATCCGATGGGAGCGTCCGGCATCTGCTAGCTGATGAACCATGCCCAATTCTCCAGTATGCGGATGATACGCTCATCTTGCTCAGAGCGGACACTGAAGACGTCATCAGACTTCGCCAGCTTCTGGACCTCTTCTCCTCCGCTACCGGTCTACGCATCAACTACTCCAAGAGCACAGCAGTACCGATGAACGTTCCAGTGGCCCGGCTCCGTCGCGTCCTCCGAGTCCTACAATGTCAGCAAGGCACCTTCCCCCAAACCTACGTACTTGGGCCTTCCCCTAAGCAATGTGAAGCTCAACCTCAGCGCTTTCACGCATCTGATTGCCAAGGTGGATTGGTACCTTGCCGGGTGGAAGGCCAACCTTCTGAGTTCTGTTGGACGCTTGGTCCTGAGTAACACAGTGCTCGGCGGTCTCCCGGCTCACATCATGGAAGCGGCGCAACTTCCAGTAGGGGTAACAGACGCCCTTGACAAGCGGCGTCGTGCGTTCCTCTGCACCGGGACAGACAAAGCTTCGGGGGCCTCCTGCCTTGTAGCCTGGGAGAATGCCTGCCGAGACAAGAGAGATGGCGGGCTGGGCATCAGGCAACTACCGGTCCAAAATGCCTGCCTTCTCCTGAAGTTGCTCCATCGGCTCAGCATATCAACGTGGCCGGCAACACTGCAGGGGGATGATGAGGGCACACACTAGGATGCCCTCCGCTCCCTGTTACCAGCATACCGGAAGCTCAGCTCAACTTCAGTCCAGAATGGCCGCACCACGGCGTTCTGGGAAGACCGGTGGCTCGATCATCTCCCCTGACAGAGGTTTACCCTGCCCTGTATAGCCATGTGACGAGGCATGGAGCAACAGTTGAGGAAGTGGTGCAAAGAGGGCTCGATTGTATCATCACCAACCGCCTGACCCCCGCGGCGCTCCACGAACTTGACTCCCTCAATATGATTATCAGTGGTTTGCTGCTATCGGAGTCTCCAGACATACGACGGTGTCTGTTCCCTAAGCCAGGGCAAAACCCACAACTCATAGCATGTTTGGATCAGGGTGATTAAATTAGCCTCATTAATTTTAGCCCCAGCTAAAATAGTTTCAGTTTAATATACCAAATATTGGACATTCATTTAATTGGTTTATGGTTATTCCCGGTGAGAGTTTGAGTTTAATATGAATTTCATGCACATTAAATAAGATGACACATCAGCAATTAGGATGACATGACATGTTAATTATGAAGAGAGAGCGAAAGTGTTTCATCATGATGACTCAAGGAATTAAATAGTACAGAGTGTCTATGAAACAACAAGATGAAACTATTGCATTGTAAGGGTGATTTCAAACATATAATTTTATTTTTTTATTACCGATGTGGTCATCTTGGTAACATTAATATGAAATCAAACTGAGATTGGAGCCTAAACCTCGACTACTGATCTGTATTTAAAACTACTAGACCGTGCAGGTGGACGGGACGGTGGGCTAGTTTGGTTAATGGACATTTGAATCACCTCAAGTTACCTTTTGTGGATTACCCACTTTTAGTCTGCGTTGTTGTTTCTCGACAAATATTTTTTATACCTGATCTGCTTCCAAGTTTCACATTGGTGCGTGAATGAGATTTGTTGATTCCTGTATTCAGAATATTGACTCCGTCTGAAGTTCCTGATCTTGTGTGCAGTAGGAGCTGGCACTTGTATCTACAGTTTGAAGGTAGAGACAGATCGCTAACCATTGTTAGTTTGATATACTGTGTAGTTGCACGAAGAGGCCAGACTCGCCTGCAACAACATGCGCTCAATCTTCAGTAATTTTTTCTTCTCTTTCAGTCGACGGTAGGATTTGCAGTGGGTTTTTTCTATCTTGGCTATTGCTATCAATCAGGCTACCATATCAACCGTTTAGTTAGTAATAGTAAGATCCAACTGTGGTTAATCGCAGATATACTACTCAGACCAAACGAGCACAGCACTATCAAACAATACTAGTAACAAATTGTACATGTTTCAGTAGCCTGAATTGCCTAGCTCCTCTTGTTCACTTCCATCGGCAAGCCGCCTTTCATCCGCAGCGTGAACGAGAGCACAAGCCCCGGGCGCTCCTCGCCGCCAACGAACCAGAAGCTGAACCTTTCGAACACGCACGCCACGATGGATTTCATCTGGATGTACGCCATCTCCTTGCCGAGGCACATCCTCGGCCCGGCATGGAAGACCGGGTATCTGAACGTGCTCTCCGGCCGGAACGCGCCGTCCTCGCCGAGCCATCGCTCCGGCCTGAACTCCTCGCAGTCCTTGCCCCATATGTCCTCCACCCGCGCCATGGCGTACGCGGAATAGGTAACCTGCCACCCTTTCCCGACGAACGTGCCGTCCGGCAGGAAGTCGTCTTCCTTGCAGCAGTGCGTGTTCATGGCCACCGGCGGGTACAGCCGCATGGACTCGGTGACGGCGGCGTGGAGGTAGTGCATCTCACGCAGCTCGTCGAAGCTGAACGTCGTCGTTCCCGTGATCCCCTTACCGGAGGCGGCGGCGCGCACCGCGCGGGTCTCGCGCACGATCTTACCGCGGCGAAGCGCGACAGGAAGTCCTCCCCGGCCTCGCCAGCTCTCTCCCGGCGCTCGCGGACGATCCGGTCGGCGTAGCCGCGGACCGTGTCGAGCGCCGCGCGCAGCCGCCGCTCGGGCCCCAAGCCGAGCAGCCTCTGGACGCGCCACAGCGACCTGACCGGCGACATGAACCGGGCCATGACGCCGTCCTGGACGTCGTTGAACGCGCGCATGAACTCGGCGCTCTGGCGCGCCGCGGCCACGCCCTCCTCCTCCGCCTCCGCGGCGAGGCACGCCGGGTCCTCGCCGAACGCCACGCGGCAGATGTTGTCGAACGCGAAGCGCTCCAGCGCGTCCTGCACGTCCAGCGTCGTGCCGTCGCGCGCCGCGCGGTCGAGCAGCGGCAGCAGCCGCTCGGCGATCTCGAACCCGACGGCGTTCCGGAGCGAGCGCTTGCTGAACTCGTAGCTGGAGGCCTTGCGCTGCCGCAGCCACTGGTCGCCGTCGGAGTTGAAGATGCCGTGGCCGAGGAAATCCTCGATGGTGGACACGAGGACCTCGCCCTTGGGGTAGTTGGCGAAGTTGGCCTTGGCGATGTGCTCGACGTTGGCCGGGTTGGCGGTGATGGCGGCGCCGGCGAGGCCGGGGACCTTGAAGGACATGGTGTGCGTGGGGCATTGCTTCACGACGTCGGTGGACCACTCGAGGAAACGGTGCTGGTTCTTGACCAAGTGCGGGAACATGCCGAGGAGAGGGTAGGGCTTGAGGCCATCGGCGCGATGCTGCTTCTTGGGATCCCGGCGATGGCGGAGCAGGTAGAGGACAGGGAGGAGAGTGAGGAGCAGGACGAGGAGAGGAGACGAGGTCAAGGAGAGTTCCATGGCGATTGCTTGGCTTTTGGATGTGATTGGATCAATTCGTCGAACTCTAGGAGGAAATGATTTCTCATTTTTTATACCGGGCGACCTGGAGTCACGTGGCTCCCAACTAAGAAGTTGATTCTTCTTGATCCTGCGTGCACACATCACTTGGCACCGTCTGCTGTCATGTGCGCCCAACTAATAGGAAGTTTGTGTGAGTGTGAGGCTTGTCTAAATTAGTAGAAGTTGCTAGCTTGCTGCTGGTTGATCTGGATAATAATATAGGCGAAGTCGTTGGTGACATCAGGACAAATGGCCACGAGGTCTTGCTTTGTATTTGTTTAAGATTTGATCGAGAGCAGAGAGCTCATGTGTTCCGAGTCTGTTTGAATCATCCCAACTCATGTAGAGAAAGAGATTCTGCGCAAGAATTCTCATTCTATTGCTTGATAGTGATTCTTTATGATAAACTTTGTAGAGAAAGAGGTTCTGCGCAAGAAATGAATTAGAAGAAGCTACTTTTTTCAACCCCTAGCCCCTTAGTTTATTTTAGAGAATCAATTCAGAAAATCAGAATCAATCCTCTCTGAAATATCATTTTGGCAGAGTTTATCCGGATCAATCCACAAGTTGCTCTATGAGCTCTGCCAAGGCGTGCCCATAAGCACCTAACCAATTCTTCATCTTCGCCATCAGATTCCATCACCTTCTCCTGATCTTCAAGCTTCAACAGATGGTGTCATTTCTGCGCAAAAGATTCCAAATAAATCATATTCAAAGCCATTTGTTTCGAATTCTCCCCAAAGCCCATGCAAAAACCCCAAAGAGAAACAAACAAATTCTTTTTGGCATCCTAAACCTCTTTGATAATCTGATTTCTTGCAGGTAATGGCAGGAGGTAGGAACGCAATTCCAGCCAAACATTTCCTAAAGATTATCTGTATATTATTGGTTGAATTTTTAAATGTTTGACTAACACAGACCCAAAAAGTTTGCAAGTTGCAAATGCAATAGAGCCAGCAGTCGGTAAAATGTGTTTTGTGGAGTTGTAAAATTAGTAGCGGGCGCATATGTGTCAAAAAACTAACCAAAGCCGTGGCATTGGCATGTAATCAGTCTGATTTTTCTTTCTGTTAATATAATGACGCGCAGCTCTCCTGCGGGTTCGAGAAAAAAGCAGTCGGTAGAATCGCAGCAAAATGTTTGGGACTTTGCAATGGAATGAACTTGCTTATACCAAGCTGTTTGGTACTCTAGTTCTTGTTTTCCACGAGGTTTAAGTGCCAGCCGAAACGAAAGTACCACTCGCGTTAAAAGATAAACGAATACAAATTCTGAAACTAAAATCTGGCGGAAACAAATTTTGTTTTCTCAAAGAAAACGGCAACATCGTTCAAGGCTACACAAGAAAAAGGAACTCTGGCTCACTGCCGTTAAGGTCAGGTTGTTTCAGGGTTCGGCGACTCGGCAGGGCGACTTGGGTTGCAGAGATGTCCCCGTTCAAATGAAGAAATGGCAAGGAGCCTAGTAGATGAATATGATCGCCATGATCTCCAAAAAAAAATGGTTGCCATGGTTGGGATACTGGGATGAGGTGGTGCCGATGGATGGTGATCTAACAGTTGGAAATCATTGGTTGTTAACATGAAGCCTATCCAATCAACTGAACAAGAACAACGGCACGCCACTTATTTCACCTGCCAAGTAGGATCTGGGAACAATTCGCACTACACAGTCCGTACTGCCACCGACAAAGTGGGGACAGATCGCCTAACTCTTCCTCTCGATCACTTTCATCGGCAAGCCGCCTTCCATCCGCAGCGTCAGCGAGAGCACGAGCCCCGGCCGCCCCTCGCCGCCGACAAACTGGAACCTAAACCTCTCGAACACGCACGCCACGATGGATTTCATCTGGATGTACGCCATCTCCTTGCCGAGGCACATCCTCGGCCCGGCGTGGAAGACCGGGTACTTGAACGGGCTCTCCGGCCGGAACGCGCCGTCCTCGCCGAGCCACCGCTCCGGCCGGAACTCCTCGCAGTCCTCGCCCCAAATGTCCTCCACCCGCCCCATCGCGTACGCCGAGTAGGTCGTCAGCCACCCTTTCCCGACGAACGTGCCGTCGGGAAGGAAATCGTCCTCCTTGCAGCTGTGCGTGTCCACGGCCACCGGCGGGTACAGCCGCATGGACTCCGTGATGGCGGCGTGCAGGTACTGCATCTCGCGCAGCTCGTCGAAGCTGAACGTCGCCGCGCCGGCGCTGCCTAGACTGGCGGCGCGCACCGCGCGGATCTCGCGCACGATCCTGTCCTCGACGTCGGGGCGGCCGGAGACTAGCCAGAAGAACCAGGTCAGCGCCGACGACGTCGTGTCGCGCCCGGCGAGGAGGAAGTTGGTGACCACGTCCCGGAGGCTCTCGTCGCTGTGCTCCCCGCCGGCGGCGAACCGCGACAGGAAGTCATCCCCGGCCTCGCCTCTCTCGCGGCGCTCGCGGATGATCCTGTCGGCGTAGCCGCGGATGGTGCCGATCGCCGCGCGCATCCGCTTCTCGGGCTCCATGTTGAGCAGCCGCTTCACGCGCCACAGCGACTTGAACGGCGACATGAACCGGGCCATGATGGCGTTCTGCGCGTCGTCGAAGGCGCGCATGAACGCGGCGCTCTGCGGCGCCGCCATGCCCTCCGCGGCGAGGCACGCCGGATCCTCGCCGAACGCCACGCGGCAGATGTTGTCGAACGCGAAGCGCTCCAGCGCGTCCTGCACGTCCAGCGTCGCGCCGCCGCGCGCCGCGCGGTCGAGCAGCGGCAGCAGCCGCTCGACGACCTCGAAGCGAACGGAGTCGACGACGAAGCTCCGGAGCGAGCGCTTGCTGAACTCGTAGCTGGCGGCCTTGCGCTGCCACAGCCACTGCTCGCCGTCGGAGTTGAAGATGCCGTGGCCGAGGAAATCCTGGATCATGGACACGGCGAGCTCGCCCTTGGGGTAGTTGGCGAAGTTGGTCTTGAGGATGTGCTCGACGTTGGCCGGGTTGGCGGTGATGGCGCCGCCGATGAGGCCGAGCGCCTTGAAGGACATGGTGTGCCCGGGGTCGCGCTTGATGAGGCCGGTGCTCCAGTCGAGGAAGCGGTCCTGGTTCTTGACGAAGTCCGGGAGGGTGCCGATGAGCGGGTAGGACTTGAGGCCATGGGCGCGAGCCTGCTTCTTGGGGTCCTGGCGCAGGAGGAAGCAGAGCAGAGGGAGGAGCAGGGGGAGGAGCAGGACGAGCTGGAGAGGAAAGGATGAGGGCAGGGAGAGGTCCATGTCGATTTGGCTTCGACTCGCGTGGTGCCGGTGACTCGGGGCAGATGATCTTCGTTTTATGTACCGGCCCGTGAGCATGACTAGCTCGCCTCAATTATTTCATGCGTCATGTCCTTGGTGTGCTACTGTTACAAATATACGTATCTTCCAAGACTCCCGTCCTATGTTTCTTTTATAGCAAGAAGAATCGAATGCAAGATCGAAAATTTTCCATAATCATTTATACTTAATTTTTCTAGCACTCCTTGATGTAGATTTTGTGATAAAAATAGTGCCATTCATCTCGTAACTAAAAGTACTGCCAAGTGATCATTCTTCTTCTTTTTTTGTTATGATCATTATTACTCCTATCCCGTTTCACTATGATTTTCGTTGCTTCGGTAGAATACATTTGAAAATAATTGTTTGCTACGAAATTAAGAGTGTAGTTATTTAATACTTTCATTCTTTATTTCTAATAATAAATTGTTTTGAAAAGGACAGGTATTCGTATTATTTATTTAATAGTACAATGTTCATTGCTAGTAACTTTTTATTAGATCAAATGCTTCCTTGGTAGGCACGGTAGATTATGCATAAGCATAGGGAAAAGGGTGAAAGCGCCTATACAGAAAAAAAAATAATAAGCAAAATGCAATCAAATCAATATGCCCAAAAGGAAAGGATGAAGTATTATGTGGGCCTAGTGATTTATTACAGAAAGTCAACTCTGTTTTGTCAGAAGTCAGCAGAAGTTTCCAAAGCGTTTAATTTAGTAAAGATTATTACTTGATCTGGCCGCGACGAATTTAATATACGGAATGATTGATGATGACAAAGGGCACTCCAACGCCAAATCCTACTTGCATGCTTTGTTTTGTTCAAGATTGGCTTGCGGATCAAGGCATCAAGTCAACGGAAAATACTCCATTTGAAGCATATTTTGTTTCATTAGTATAAATCCTTTTTTCAATATAATAATCTTATTAATACGCACTCTTTTGACAAATACTTTTTATCATTATAACTTTGTCTCATGAAGTATTAATGGAACAATTGATTATAGATGTAGTAAAAAGTTAAGCAGATTTTTCATTGACCAAGTTTACCCCACGGGACTATTGTCAAACATCGAGAGATCTGCTTAAGTTCTTCTGTCTCAAAACATACCATATTACCATGTAAGTTTTTCTTTGTTCATTTACGAGAATACTCCATTTTTATTCGCGTAATAAAATCTGTTACATAGTTGGGCCGAGGCACGTCTGATGGGTCTGAAGTCCAGAAAACCTCGTTTTGGGCCTCATGACTCAGGCCTGGTAATTGAAAAAAGAAGAAGAATGCAGTTCCATTTCAAAACGATCTACAACGCGGCCCATCGGAGGTTCAAAAGCTAGCAAACAGTGAAACAGTATAGTAGAATTTCAGCCCATATATATCCAGTTTGCTTTGTTGGCCTTTGCTGGAATTTGGCCCAAGCTCCGCCACTGACTACCGATTGTCGATCAACACTATCTTGCCTCCCCGTTCGCGCGTCTACTAGGTAGGCTGTTATTTCCTCTAAATCTAGCAATGGAGAGAAGCTTGTCGGAGTCCAAACCTCCAACTTTCTCAATCTTGGCCTTATCCAAGGTGGAGAAGGAGCTCGCATGGGTGTAAATAAGCGAAATTCTAGTGTGAGGAGGCAAGAAAATGATTGGGTGTATTTTAGCATCCCGTTATATATGATCCAATCTTACAAGTTACAGTATTACTTGTGATAGGATCAAGTGGCAAAAGTGATGTCACGTAGTACCAATTATATTAGTTTACGAACTGTGCACATCACTTTTGCACACCGTAGAGGAGGCGCAGGCTTTTGTGAGTTGCCATTCGACCGATCCTTGTCCTCGCCACTAATTAAAATCCGAAATCAGGGCGTCACTCGCCACTTGCCTTGTGCGTTCCTATCCACACTCGATTATGAGCTGCTTAGACTAGAAAGAGACTGGATCTCTGTGTTTTGCTGGGAGTGAATTTGGTTTGTGACGCAGGCATCAGATACGGCTTCAAATAGTACTTGTGTTTGGCATTTTGCTTATATTCCGCACTGTGTTTAGCTACTGTGTGTTGACGCAGATTTGCTCGTGCACTAAAACGCATGAATCGCAATGGATAAACTTCGCGAAGATCGCCTGCCTGCGAGGATCCGTTGGGGCTAGCGTATCTAGGATTGCTTTTTGATCGTCAGGCCATTCAGAACACCCTCAAACACCGTATAGATGCGAAAATATCATCTGGGCCGGGGGTGTGGTAAATGGAATTAGGATTTGGAAGTAAAAAAGAAAACATACTTGTCTTGATCAATTGTATAAACCTTCAAGTGACATTAGCCTCCTTCATACTCAGAGATCGTTTGCAAATTAAATCCCGCATGAACCTCCAAAACGGATTTGGATTGAGCTAAACCGGCCTGAACGCTATGGATTTCGGTTAGACCAATTTTGAGCATCAACGACACTGTGCTTTGGCATCCACTGTAAGCACTGCCGAGAATTCCCACAATTCCACGACGTGCTTTTGCGGGAAGCGCTGCCGGCCTGCCGCCAGGTGCGGAAGCAAACATAAAATCTCTCTGGTTCTCTCTATTTCTGTATCTCTGGATCATACGTAAGGATCCCAACCTTGCTTTACGTACGCTGTAAAAGTATAATATATAGCACACGCTAATACTAGTATGATATATGGTCCAAATGTCAAGTTAGCATTGTCAAGCTCCCTTCAGAAGTGGAAAAATTAGCACAGTCGAATTCGGTTGGTTTTATTTGGGCTTCGGTACTCAAGTTTCAAGTCAAATCCAGCTTCTCATCGTGTGTCTCCCAAGTCTGGAAACAAAGCAAGCGCAAGAGGCCAAGAGGGCACAAAGCATGCAGCGAAAGCGAAAGAGACATATACTTTTTTTTTTCACGAATGCGCAGGAGAACTGCACATCATTGCATTAAGGAGAATGAAATAGAGTACAAAACGCAAAAGCGCAAACCAAGAACAAAGCAAAGAGAAAGAGGAAAACAAAAACAGACGAAGACGACTACTCGCGGAATAACTCTCCTAAACGCCTGGCGCCGGCAGCAATCCAAAGCTCAATGTCTCCTTGAATCCTAGACACGAGAGCCGTTGTGCTAGCAGCGCACCGATCAAAGAGACGCGCATTCCTCTCTTTCCACAGGTGCCAACCCACCACCATGAACAAGGAGCTCGCACCCTTCCTCCTCTTTGGCGATTGACTTGAAACAAGGTGTTCCCACCATTCCTGGATGACTGGTTCCCCATGTGGAAAGGTGCAGAAGCACCGCGCCCAGGAGAACACTCGCCACCAGACCTCCTTGGCGACAGGGCAGGAGACAACCAGATGGTCAACAGTTTCATTCACCTGGTCGCACATATGGCAGGAGTCATGAGCCTCAAGACCATGCCGCCTTCTTCTGTCTGCTGTCCAAACTCGCCGCCTGGTAGCCAACCAGAAGAAAATTTTAACATTCAAGGGCGCCCAGGTCTTCCAAATTCGGTCGGCTCCATAGAATTCAAGCTTGCCCAGATGCAACGCTTGGTATGCTGATTGAGCCGTGAATGTCCCGGAGGGGGTCCATCGCCACCGCACTGTGTCCTCGACGTCCTCCACCAGCTGGACTCGCGAGAGCCGCGCCCACAAATGCAGGTACTCCACCACCGCAAACACTGTCAGGCCGCCCGTGATGTCCCGCACCCACCGATGATGTTCCAGAGCCTGTGCCACCGTCCTAGACTTCTTGATCCGCGAATGGACCAGAGTGACGAGCGTCGGTGCGAGATCACAGATTGATTGGCCATCCACCCAGTTGTCCGTCCAGAAGAATGTTCTTGCGCCATTGCCTACCTGCACTGTGATGGAGGACAGGAAGAGGGCTTGAGCCTCGGGGCTGACCTTCACGTTCATGGCTGCCCAAGCTCTGTCCGGGTCGGTCCGTTGTAACCAGAGCCACTTGGATGCGAGAGCGTGGCTTGCAAGCCTGAAATTGGTGACACCCAGGCCCCCATAAACATACGGCAGACAGACCACCTCCCATGCTACTGCACACCGTCCCCGAACCGAGGACTCTCCGCCCGCCCAGAAGAAGCGTCGCCTAATTGCATCGATCTCCTCAAGCGCCCAGGCCGGCAACTGATCCGCCATAATCCAGTACACCGGCATAGCTGATAGCACGGACTTGACTAAGACCAAGCGCCCACTCTTCTGCAATAGGGGGCCTTTCCACTTCGGCAGACATGCTGCAACCCTGTCCACCACCAGCCGAATGCTTGACCGAGGCAGTGCTTGAATAGACAGAGGCACACCGAGGTACGTGATTGGGAATTGAGCCACCTGGCAGGGCAAGATGGTCTGGATGCGAGAGACATATACTGGCTAGCTAGCTTGAAGTAACTGTGCAATGAATTTGAAACAAGCACGCATGCATGCACCTCTTTTCTTGGCTTCCATCCATGCTTGATTTCCCAAGTTCCTCCCCTCCCCCTTATTCGCTGGTTGCTGCCATCTTTTGGAAGAGCAAAAGCCCAAAAAGGACAAAGGTGCCAATAGACAATAGCTAAGTCATGTATGTATGACCTAGGTCGAACCGGTGAGACACGGACGACTCTTCAATCATTTTAAGGTCAGGTAGCACAGCCCATCATGCCAGTTTTAGGACGTTGTTATTATTATTTTTTGAACAATAGAAATGATCAACTCATACAAGCTAAAATTTAATTTAGAGTTAGTAGACGACTCGTGTATCATTCTGTACACCATACTATTTGATTGTGAGGGTTGCTTTTTCTATTCAAAAGGAATTTAATTGTAGGATTCAAAATTTATCGCACAAAAAAAATAAGTGTCATTTAGACTAGTAGGTCGTTGCATTGGGCCAGTTAATTGCACATGAGAAATCTTTTTTACTAAGAGCACCTAAGTCATCGATCTTAAGATTAAGTGAAAGCTTCGAGGCAACCTACACACAAACCTCCATCATATCCGGTACTAAAAAATGGTCTATCATAGATCGCACTCATGTCTCCCTTCTAGGTCGTTTCTGTTCGCAAAATGGCCGGGGGATGTAGCTTTCCGCAGCCGCTCGCACTGCATTGCGTCCGCCGTGTGTACTGTATTATTTCCTTCTTGTGGTGACGGTTGCGTCGTTTATAAAACAAAAGCTAGCATTTGTTGTAGTGCTCGACACCAGTGAACTCAACGTCTATATTCAGCATATAAGAGAGCTAGCCCCGGAATATTGTAATGATCTCTCCTTTAGAGCTGGAGAGCGACATTTCCATGGATGGTATTCAGCTTGGCTCAAAGTACTTTTGAAGGGGAAAAAACTATCATTCAATACTGATACGACCTCTATATCTGGCTAATTAAGTGATATTTGCAATCAAGCAATGACCAATTGGAGTTTCAGGGTGAAAAAACAGAATAATTTTGAATTGAAGCTCGCGCTACTGATCCCTCGACATCCCTGAGAACTTTTAAAATAGCATGAGATGGTGTCGGCACATATTGGCGTATTGCTAGAGGCTAGAGCTTATCACCAACCAGTGATGTTGAATTTGGCAACCACAATCGAAACAGCAGCCGGCCAAAGACGCATGTCGGCTACAAGGGCGGTGTTCACTTCTTTGGAAAGAAGAGAGAAAGTTTGGTGAAAATGTCACATCAAACACTGTAGTGCATTGTAGCACTTTTCGTTTGTTTGTGGTAAACATTGTCCTACCGTGACCTAACTAGGCTCAAAAGATTCGTCTCGTCGTGTACATCAAAACTATATAATTAGTTTTTTATTTACCTACGTTTAGTGCTCCATGCATGAGGAGGGAGATTTGATGTGACAGTGAATAGTGAAGTTTGGAGAGAGAAAGTTTGAGGGAATTTTACCTTTTGACGGGAACTAAACAGGGCCAATTTTGCAACTGCGTATCCTGATCATGGATGCTGTGCCTGCCTAGCTTCACTGTGACCAGCTGGGTGGCATCAGAGATGACCTCTGATGATTCCTCTGTCTTCCAATATGTGCAAAACTGCAAATTAAACCATCAGGTTGCCTCTTGTTCAGGTTGCCTCTGAGGAACCATTGCTGTCTTCCAATATATATGATCAGTTCTTGATGGTTCGCCGTTTACTCGATCGCCTGCTAATGTAATGTAATTAGGAGGGCGGGACGCGCCGGCATTAGCCGCTAGGGTTTGGCGGCGGCGGGCGAGCTCGGGGACGGGAGTCGCGACTCAGCAGGTCGGGAGAGGAAAGAACGAGGCCGGCACCCGGCAGGCCGCGAGGGAGTTAGGAGAGAATGAGAGATGGCGTTGGAAACTGGGCTGCCGGCTGCTGGGCCGAGTCAATTTGGGTCGAAGAGTAGGGCCAATTTAGATAAAACATAACTGGACCACAGAACCATTGCTGTCTTCCAATATATATGATCAGTTCTTGATGGTTCGCCGTTTACTCGATCGCCTGCTAATGTAATGTAATTAGGCTGATGCTACAGCACTATCATCCCCAACCACACAACCAGGGAACAGTCGAGATCTCCATGTTTCTCTATGTGATCTTCGCTTTGTCTCCACCTCCGGATCAACTAGAACTCAACAGAAGCCTCCGGCCTTCTGCAACTGACTTGTGGGCCCGTCCTGGCCCACCCACCCACGATGCCACTCGCGGGGAAAAGCCGACGTCTGCGCACAAACGGGTTCCAGCGTGGAAGGGGCCAACCAGGTAGCCAGCCTTACTCGGAAATTCAGCTCCAAATGACCGAAACGCCCCTGCCACGAGCATATAAGTAGAGCTGCTCACCCGGCACATTTCCTTCAGCTCAAGGCCTTGCTTGTCTTGCTCCTTGAGTTCTCTAGCACCTAGCTACCCTGCTGATCGCCAAGCTTCAAGCTTGCAGCTTGTTATATTATTACCCTAGACCTAGCTAAAGACTGCGCGCGTCGCCATGGGCTGCTGCGGTGATTTCTTCGAGAAGGCCAAGCCTTACATCGCCATGATCTCCCTGCAGTTCGGCTACGCCGGCATGAACGTCATCACCAAGGTCTCCCTCAACCACGGCATGAGCCACTACGTGCTCGTCGTCTACCGCCACGCCTTCGCCACCGTCTCCATTGCTCCATTTGCTCTCATCCTCGAGAGGTATTGATCACCACAAAATATAATGGAAGCAACTAGCTAGAATTCTGTTGTTGTTGTGTAGATATATATCGTCTCTGAATGAAACTGGTCGATAATATCATTGATCATTTGATTGGAAATGACAGGAAGGTGAGGCCCAAGATGACGTGGTCAGTCTTCCTCCAGATCTTCGTACTGGCACTGCTCGGGTTAGTTCACACTGCACGAAAATAAATTTTTGTGTAGCAAAAATATCCTTAATAATAATAGACATAGATAAGTGGACACCCCACAATTTGGAGATTCTATTCCTTTTGCCAATAGAAGGATTCTAGTGCCGTACTGTCTGGTACTAGTGCATCACGAAATAATTGTCAGCTTTTCTGAAGCACTAACAACTAATAACATGTCACTAACCCTGTTCATGCATGTTGGCACTTGCAGGCCTGTGATCGACCAGAACTTCTACTACGCCGGCCTGAAGTTCACCGGCCCAACCTTCGCGTGCGCCATGAGCAACATCCTTCCTGCCATGACCTTCGTCATGGCCGTGATTTTCAGGTACATATACACCATGCATGATCCTCATCGAAAATGCGACGAATGAACGACGCAAGATAGCATCGTTACATTGATCAATATTATATCCATGTACGCGTGCCTGCAGGATGGAGAAGGTTGACCTGAAGAAGATCAGGTGCCAGGCGAAGGTTGCCGGGACGCTGGTGACGGTGGCCGGCGCGATGATGATGACGCTGTACAAGGGCCCTCTGATGAAGCTGGCGTGGAGCAGCCACGCGCACGGCGGCGCGGCGGAGGCCCCCGTCGCCGCCGCGGTCGACCCCAGCGGCAGGGAGTGGTTCCTGGGCTCGCTCTTCGTCATCATCGCCACCCTCGCCTGGGCCTCCCTCTTCATCCTGCAGGCGCACACCCTGAAGCACTACGCCGCGCCGCTCTCCCTCACCACCCTCATCTGCTTCGTCGGCACCCTCCAGGCCATCGTCGTCACCTTCGCCATGGAGCACCGCGGCCCCTCCGCCTGGACCATCGGCTTCGACATGAACCTCCTCGCCGCCGCATACGCCGTAAGTCTCGCTCTCTCTGCTGCTCCGATCGATGACTAATTGTGTTCTTGTTCCAGATGATGATGAAGTGCCTGTGTTGTTGTTAATTTCAGGGCATTGTGACGTCGAGCATAGCGTACTACGTGCAAGGCCTGGTGATCCAGAAGACAGGGCCGGTGTTCGCGTCGGCGTTCAGCCCCCTGATGATGATCATCGTGGCAGTCATGGGCTCCTTCATCCTCTCCGAGAAGATATTCCTCGGCGGCGTGCTCGGCGCCGTCCTGATCGTGATGGGGCTCTACTCGGTGCTCTGGGGCAAGCACAAGGAGACCCAGGAGAAGGAGGAGGAAGAGGCCATGGAGCTGCCCGTGGCGGCGGCGTCCAAGACGAGCGGAATCGTCTACGACGATGCCGCGTTCATCAAGGAGATCGCCGCCGCCGCCGCCGCCGCGGCGGTTGGAGATGATGACTCGGACTGCAAGAAGGTGAATGGGGTGAAGTCATCCTCCGACGGACACGGAGCTGGTGCAGTTTGATGTGATGCGATCTGCGATTCCAATTTCCAAGCTAGTGTTGAGCTGAGCCGCTAAGCTAGCTGGATTGGTGGAAGAGGCGGTTTCCAAGTGCTAACTGTCTTTGTCATGAGCCTTGTTGTGCATGAGTCCCTGAAATGATTTGTGTCTACTGACGTTGCATGCATTAGGGTCGGGTGATTGAGATAGGCTGCACACCAGCTGCACTGCAGAGTGGAAGGACTGGAATAATTTTGTTCTCTGTGCCCCTTTTTTGCTATCCTTTTTGTAATATGATGGATCCACTAGTATATTTATTATAAACTTGTATTTTCTGTGTGCTTTTCTATGGAGAAAGAGTGTTATCCATGTTCCGGGATATTATGCTATCATTCATGTTCAAGAAATCGAGTGTTTGTTTCAATATTCTCGTAGAGCCGTACCCAACCCGAACTTTGTCGTTATTAGAAGATCAAGGATTTACACTAGGATTTAAGAAAAATGAGTACACGTGCACCATTTGCACTACTCACGACTTCACGAGAGCACAGTTTGATATACATGCAAGAAAAAAAAATGGTGCACATTCTCCCATTCTTCTCTCAAAAAATATGATAATCTATTATGCACAACTTTTTTTTTCTTCCTTTCGGTGTACCCACCTCTACATGTTGTCAGAAATTTTAGTACCTTGGCCTGTTTGGGGTGGACCGAGATCCCGGTCCACCCAAATAAGGTTTGAGGGAGATCGTGTCCTACTTGACAAATTTAAGTCATTGCATAGTTTGCAAAGAAATGACAGTGGAATTGTTCTACATTTTCATCAGACATCATATTAAAACTATATGCTATGGGATATTTTCATTTTTTGAGTTTTGCTACATATATGTACGTCGACATATTTTTGCAACAAAATCTATCCAATTATGAACCATTTGTTTTTGCTTTGTGATATTTTTTCTCACCAATTCTTACCTTTTTGAAATTAATGTAACACTTTACCTTATTAGAATTACAAGTTGTATCGTGCTACCTTGTTCTTTGTTTATTGCTTTTGTTTTGTGGTTAAATATATGATTTTGTCTTGTATCACATACTGGGTCCGTAGCATTACAGGCTTACAGCCCTTATAGTGTCATCAAACTCTATGAAGAACATAGTAAAGGTGGACGTACTGTATTATTCTTTGTAACTATATTAGATGGTTTCAAATATGATACAATTAGTAGCAGCAAAATATGTCTATAGATATCTAGACAGATCCCTTATTTGTTACTGTGCAAAGCAGGTTGCTTATATAAGCACATAATAGTATTCCACTGATCTGACCTCACGAAGTGTCCCTTTCAGCATATGCATGCATCACTGGGCACTGGCACGTATGAAATTCATTGTGCAAAAGCATGTATCGCGTCACCCAGAAGACCAGAATCAGTGGGGGGTTCATGGACTTGCATTCAGACTCCACTAATAGAGCACCTTATTAGCTTGCTCGATTAGTGGCAAGTCCCAACAAAACAAAATCACTTTATGGCGTGAAAATTGAGCCATAACTTTCCGATTCGTTGCAGGAGCATGAGCTGACAGGACATGTTGCGCGTAATATGTCTGATCACTGACTGATTGATTGATGGTATGGATCCATGAACATTTGTTTGGATACTTGTCGCTAAGGAGATAGCTCTTCCTTTTTCCCTTTTTATTTTCTGTTTCTGTTAAACTTTTTTCTTATTGTCATCTTTATCAGGAAGAAAACATCCAAGGTTAAATCATATATCTCGTACTAAGTTAATTTAAAAGGCTTGTTCCATAGTTAACAAATACAGTATTAACAGATTTTTTTCTCCATATCTCCTAGACTCCTAGTAGTTAGTAAACGTTTTCTTCCTTATCATAGGCCCCATCAGTTCTTGATCCAGTAATGAAACTTCAATCAAGTTGATAACTTCTGCCTGTTCAAATTATTATCGTGCCACTTGTCTCGTTATGCTTTCATATAGGCATAGTTCGGCCGGTGTGTCTGAATTCTCTCTGTGGCAATTCAACTGTCGTTTTGCTGCTATCAGCGTCCGAAGCGATAGGCTCGACTGAATTTTCAGCCCATCACACGAAACGCAAACAGAACAAAGATTTGGCTGTGCTGTGCAACCCATTTCTTAACGCCAGGCCTCATATCAGCTTTATTACCTTTATAAGCAGAGCACTAATCTGTATCTCTGAGTGGGAGCATCATTACCGAAGTTACCTGCACGGCAATAATTAACCCCCTTGCTGAGATGAACCCCTTCCAGGTTTCGCAGAGCTAGCAAACCCCGGCCGGTAAATGAATCTATACGCTGAGTGCGGCGTCGTGCGCCAACGTTTCTCCACATAACCCTGCCCGTCGCGCAGAAGACAAAGCCAGGCATCCATCTCAGGAATGGAGCCTTCTTTTGACCAAAGCCGGAGCTCCTTTCCGACGCTTCCACATGCCTTTGTGCCTGACCTGACCAATCCGGCGAGCCAATGCAAATGCAAGGCGGCTAGTCGATTCCTACAAGGAGCCAATGCAAGAAGCAGGGCGACGGGCCGGGGGGAGGCGTCGCTCTCGGTGGAGGGGAATCATGGAGGCCACATTGCAATGCTGGGGAGAGCAGTCGTCAGAAAAGCAGGGGGGCATGGGGCGCTTTCGTGTTTGTTTATTGCGCATGGAGCACAAGCGGGGGGAGAGGGCGCATGCAGTTGTTAGTTGCTGCTGCTGCCGAAGAAGCCTCCTCCTCCACATCGCGATCCACGATGTGGCTGGCTTAGTGGTTTGCTTGAGGTTTCCTTACTCAGATAGCACTGAATCAAATGAGTCCGCAACTGCAAATCAGAAGGGCGACTTTTTAGGCCCCTTTGGTCCGTAGAATAATCTGGTGTTGGGTTGGGGGGTGTAAACGTCAGAGGGGAGAGAGTTGCGAATGCAATGCAAAACAAGGAAAGATCTGGAGATATCAGGCTAAGCAATGCCGGATTCGTTTGCTTTATTTGTGTTGCGTCAGATTGTTGGTTCTGCCTTTTGTTTGTTTATTTCTTTATTTATTTTTTGGTTTAGAGCTTGCAACTGTATGTGCCCAATGAACCCACTCGTTACTTGTCTGGGCTCTGAAAGGAACGAGTATAACATATGTGCACTGGTGGCTAGTCGGCAAGATCAAAGTTAGTTTACTCTTGATTTTGAATATGAAACTAGGCCTATATATAACACAGAGCCAGTGTGTGCTACCAATAAGAGAAGGTTTGAGCCGGCCGTTTACCCTAATATAAGGATGACGACATGTCGACATGATCATCGATCCATTCGTACTTCCAATCGATAGAACCTAGTACGGCTACCTATATATACAATATAAAAGCCTACAAAACTAATCCTCCAGAACAGATGAAGCTCGAGACGCCATCGTGCGGTCCACTGTGTCAAATGGACAGATACGTTATGCATAGCAGCCTAGCCTTTGGTCAGCTTGCGATGCGACGCGACGCGGCGCAGGCCAATCGTGGCATGCAACGCAACCCCGGCGAGGCAAGTGCGCCGCGGCCGGGGAGCCCCCGCGAACGACGAGGCCGGGGAAAGGGGAAAGCTCAGCGCCCGCCTCAAACCCCCCACGCACACGCACGTCAAATCCCTCTCGAAACCCGTCACAAAATTTGCCTCGCACTCGTATGACAGATTGCTGTGGCCTGTGGGGAACCCGGGCGCCCGACGCGACCGCGCACCTCCCCCCAGCCTGCCTGCGGCTGTGCGCTCTCGCGGCCGCCGGGCGCACCGTTCGCTCGAATGCATGGCCGCTCCAGAGTAATGCGGCGACGTCAGCCGGCTCAGCTGCTTCCAGGGACCAGGGGAATTATTGGGAGGCGCTGTCGGCTCCCGTGGATCGGGGGGCAGCCGGTGGACGCCGTCGAGGACTCAAGGTGTTGATGATGATTGTTTGCGCTGGAAACGGGTATGCGGTGGAGAGCACAGTCCCCGAACAGTGGCAGCACGGCGAGCGAACGCGAGCACAGCAAGGTGTTCGGATCCGGTCCACACGCGCTCGGCGGGTGACCAACACGTAAGCTAGCTAGCTACACAGTAGGCTTCATGTGACCTTTTGGGCGCTCCTGTTCCTGCATCCAGGGCGGGGCCGGGCGATGAATGACGACGACACGGCACGACACTGGTTATATTATAGTTCAGGTTAACTTTGTAGTAACTTAAACCTTTCTAGTTTTAATTTTAAATTTATAAAATAAATATCAAAATCTACGATATCAAATTAGTTTGATTGGATACTTGTTTGGTAGTATAATTGTTATTACACTTCTCTAGAAAATTGTTCAGAGTTCCTCGTATTTTTGGGAATAAAATCCGTTCGAAGTTAAATAAATTTGGTCTAAAATAAGATCGGAATAAACTGTAGTTTAGAAATGGAGGGAGACTCGGCCACCCGCGGCGGGCGGGGGCAGCGGCCGTGGGCACGGGCGGCGGCCGGGGCGGCGACCAAGCGCGGGAGCTGCAGCCTGTGGCGGCGAGTTTGGGGGAGGTCTCCCCCCACCTTCTTCTCCGGCGGCGGCGGCAACGACGGTCTGCGGCGGCGCCCTGGCCATGGATCTAAGCATCATATGCGCAAGGACCGTCTTGGACCGTTGCTGGACATCACCGAGCCGCTTCCCCTGAACTTGTGCCTTCATCGACGACTAAGTGCGCCGGCGGAGTGGGCGGATGAAGGGTGGTGATGGGGTTCGTGCCCAGCAAGCTGTTACTGCCCATGGCGGAGGTGGCGGCGACCGGCGAAGGGGGTGGAGTTGCCCGGATCCAGACGCCATGGCCTATGTCTTTGGTGCCTCCTGGTGTTGTCAGTTCTTTCTGTGCTGCACGACAGGTTTGGTCACAGGATTGCTGCAGATTCCTTGTTTAGGGTGTTGGTGGTCATGCAGGAGCTACGAGCGAAAGCTTTACCCGATTGGTGTCGGTGTCAACAACGGCGTCGTCGGTTTAGGCGTCGTTTCCCTTCTTTGAGGCGTTAGTTGTGAAGCTCTGTGCAGGGGTTTTGGTCTTCTAGGTGAAAACTGTATCCGGCTGGCCGGATGGGCAGCGACGGCGTCGGTGACGTCGAGTCCTTATTGAAGGCGTCGCCCTGCAAGTCTTTTAACCAATTTTCAATACCTACAATGGAGTTTATTATGCAAGTATTAGAAGACAAGTTTTCAAGTCCGACATCAAGTTTCTAAGTAGACGGAGGATGTGACTTGGTGGAGTATGATGACAATGCAAGAACAAGCAGGGATGGGGAAGAATGATGAAGTTTAGTCTTCGAGTTTGTTTCACTATCTTAGATGTTTTCTTTCTTGTATTGGCTGCTCATTGTTGAGGATTTGAGTCTAAACATTTTTTTGTAACTTTTGGCTATATATGTCCATTTATGGATGTAGAGGCCGGATTTAATCCATAATTAAAAAAGAAACGGAGGTAGTGGTCCATTTATGGATATAGAGGCCATAATTTAATCCATAGTGTTTGCTTCAAACTCCGAAGGAAATTGCTCCAAACTTGTGAGACCGTGCCCAGTTCCTGAATGAAAGCGCTGCATACTGTTTGAGCCCGCTTGCCAGAGTAACGGCCTTTTGGCATGCCTCGTGTGGGTTGTTTCTTGCTCAAAAAATGGGCCTTCATCATACACGTACAATGTGATGGTATTATGGGCTTCATGTAAACGCAAAGGAAGGCCTTTCAGTGCGTGCACTATTCCATTCCAACCACCAAGTTTTCTGACTCTCTTGCTGTGCTTACTTTTCAGTGGCATTGCTTGTTGTAGTTTATAGACCGTTTGCATCAATCTCCGAAGGTAATGTGAGACCGTGCCCCAACTCATGAATGAAACCGCTGCATACTGTTCGAGCCCCCGCTTACCAGAGTAACGGCCTTTTCGCATGCCTTATGTGGGTTGCTTTTGTTCGCAAATGGGCCTCCATTATTCACGTACACTGTGTTGTATTATGGGCTTCGTGTAAATGCAAAGGCCCTCCTTTCAGTGCGTCACTGTTGCTGGGCTCTGAAGGCAGTTCTCATTTTTTTTCTTTCAACTTAAGAACTTTCGAAGAGATCAGAGTTCATATGATTCGTATATGATTCACAGTAAACGAACAGAATAGAGTTGGTCCTTTTTATGGAGAGGATCAAGTCTTAAAACCTCTCGAAAAGTTCCTATAATTCACTATAAATAAATAGAATCGACTCAGTTTATGAAAAAAAATCAAGTCTGAAAATCTGACAACTTACAATTGCAAGGTTAATTGAAGCAAAACCGGCAAAAACCCCAACAGTGCGTCAGTGCTGACGAACCAAGACGATTACACACACGGCGGAACCCAACATAGGTTGTGGTCGCCCAGCAAGCTACAAAGTAACAATTCAAGGAGCTCTCAAGAATACCAGTACCCTTCTGTTTCGGATTATAAATTTGTTTTGACTATTTTAAATATATATTTTTAGAGAAATTTTACAATGATTGGGATTAATGAGAGCCATCCGTTTTAAGAAATCGGATGGTGGAAATAAAGGAAGTACCAAGAGGTACCTCTAATAGAGGTACCCAGAAGTACCGAGAGGTATCAAATTTGTGGGACCAATTACCAAAAATAGTGGGACCCACTATTAATTTAATATTTTTTCCAAAATTAAAGAAAAGGACATAGGGGTAATTTCCCGTAGGTGGATTTTCTTTCTCATCGTTGATTTTCGGTGGGTAACCGGTAAAGTTGTCGTTGTTTTTTTCTCACTTCACCATGTCGTCGATTTCCCGTGGGTAACAGCATTGTCGCTTCGCTCCGTACTCGCACGAGGCCATCGAGGAGGCCAGAGTGGGTGGTACGGCCGCTGACGCGCAGCTCCGGCGTGCTGCTGGACAGGGCGGCATGGCCGCTGTTGCGCAGCTGGACGTGGTGGCGCGCTGCTTGCCGGGGTGCTGCGGGCTAGGGGGTGGGGCCTGTCTCTTATACACATCTAGATGTGTATAAGAGACAGGGTGAT
>OAMR01000299.1:972950-990436 GCA_900205405.1 Echinochloa crus-galli
ACCAAAACATATAAGTGCCTAGATGCACTTTCAATCTCCCCTTTTTGGTGATTGATGACAACATGATTAAAGCTTACAAAAAGATATGAAATTTAAGCTCTAGATGACTAAGATATATGATGAGCTCCCCCTCAATATGTGCATTGAATAGAATTTCAAAAATTCGGCCTCAAATGCCAAGTTCACATATAATCAATAAAAAATGAGAGCTCCCCTATATCTTAGCATCCATATGTGCAACAATTGTGTGTGACATAATAAAAACAATGTGTGATGCATATGACATGTATAGCACTCAATAAAACAAGAGAAGCTCATGCTTGCCGTCACAGCCTCAAAGCTCTTCCACTCGCATGACCCGAGCTACTGCCTCCGGGTACATCAAACTTGCTCTTCTTGATTCTCTCGGCATGTGATCCTTTAGGCATCTTCACTGTCCTTCCTGAGACCGGTTTGGGAAACCGGTCAGACCGGTTTCACCCAGACAGTAAGCATATGTGAAACAACATTGCATCAAACAATACATGTATATCACACTAGCAAAAGGTCACTTAGAATATAAAACAAGGTTCAGCACACAGAAGCACACATTACAAGTTCTCAAGTCATCAGAGTTTCAGAGGGTACTCACGCACCTGCATACGTGGACGGTGTAAGCCCTAGGCCTTGTTTAGATCCCAAATTATACTCCTTACATCAAACTTGCTCTTCTTGATTCTCTCGGCATGTGATCCTTTAGGCATCTTTTATGTCCTTCCTAGGTTCACAAAGTGACACACAAAGTATCAATACCTAGGAGATAATTGATCAAAAGATTTAAAACGATTGAGTGCATTCAACCGGATTTGATTCAACTCAGCACAAAATCGGTCAGACCGGTTCTAGGAACCGGTCAGACCGGTTCTAGGAACCGGTCAGACCGCTTTTGGTCTGAGCTGAACCAACTCGAGTTGAAGATAATGCAAAAAGAAGATTCTCCATCACATCAAAATGTCATAACATGCATGCAGTACTAAATGTAGATGAAATTAAAAAACTAATTACACTGTTTTGTTGTGCTCTGTGAGACGAATATTTTGAGCCTAATTAATCAATTTTTGAACAATTTTTCACAAATACAAACGAAATGCTACAGTAACACAATGATTACGAAGTGACATCATACTTCCAAATTCACCCTCTCAATTCTAACATCTAAACAAGGCCCTAGCCCGAATGCAGGAAATGGGGCCAGGTTGGCTGCAAGCCTGCAAGAGGCAAGGTGATGTTATGGTCCTCTTGGGACCAGTCGTATTATTGTTCTCCGACAGGAGAGGGCATGCATGGCCGCATGGGTACAGCATGGAACGGTTTGCTGGGATCGACAGGATTAATTCTCAACCGTTTTTGAGATGCTACACAGACACGACACAAAGCCAGTAACATTTACATAACACAGTGACCAAAGATACGTGCCACGCATCATCATTACTAGTTTATTACATGTAAAGTTTTGATTCTTTCAAATCTGATGGTTTGCGCCACGTATATGGGGGATGGGAACAAGAACAGTGCCACGGTTTGCGGAACATAGTGTTATCATCGTCTTGCTTCAAAGTGGCCTGCTGATCATTGAGTTATTTTCTGCTGATCACTTGGTCTATTTGAAAGAAACAGCATATATTAGTTAGCATATGAAACAAGCTAGAAACGACAATGATAATCCTGACATCAAGAAAAATGACTTATTGACTCAGGGAGAGAAAGTTGTTGTTGGTATTAGATGCAGACACACGTACATCACATTCAATTCTGTACGAACGAGTGACCAAAGTCGGAATAGTAGCCGACGAACGCGACGGCCTAGGTTCGATGTCGTGGCTGTATGGGGGACGTACGAAATTGAGAAACTGTTCCTTGGAAAAGCCAGAACATATACAGAGGGTAGCTGAAGAACACTTTGCATTCGTCATCCGTAGACTAGTCGTGGCATCCCCTGATCCACCCGTGTGCACAGGGGCGGACCTACAGTATGCCCAGTGAGGGCCCAGGCCCACACTCGAATTCAGGAAATCAAAAGAAAATGGACCATTTTCACCGTAGCTAAAGAAGGCTGCTAAGAATGGGCCCTCACTCATTTTTGGGCTTGGGTCCGCCCCTGCGTGTGCATGCATGCTAATGTGACGGTAACGTGCGGCTGCGAAGGAGGCACGGCAGTCTCAGCAGCTGTCGCACGTACGGGGGAGAGACGGACACGAGTCGACCGCGGGCAAGATCAAATTCTCAATACGTACAAGTTGTGAATTAAGAAAGTCTTGTTAGGCGTCACTGATGTGCGCTGCGCTAGCTACATGTAGCTAATTGAGTGTTATAGATCGAGCTCGCCAGGTTCCTTCGTTCTTCAAAGACGACCAAAGAGAACGAGCGGAGTGCATTCATCCAGCGCGTGTTCCTGCCTCAACCTTTTTCTCCTAGAATATTCAGGGGCAGCTGACAGGGACATACTCCCAGCCCAGGCTTGCCGAATCCATCCGCTGCGCTTTGCTCTAAACCAACCAACCCACCACGGGTGGCACCGGCACTGCCACAATTCAGCCAACAACCACCGCGCGCGGCCAGCCAGCCAGCCAGCTCCCCATAAAGCCGCGGCCGGCTAGCCCCGGCAGCCAGCCAGCCAGGGGTAGCCAGCACCGCCAGCCATGGACTTGGCCTCCTTCCTCTCGGTGGCGCTGGCCCTGGCGGCCCTCGTCCCCGTGTCGCTGCTCCTCCTGAACCGCCTCCGCTACGGCAAGCTGCCGCCGGGGCCGCGCCCGCGGCCCGTGGTGGGCAACCTGTTCGACGTGCAGCCGGTGCGGTGCCGGTGCTACCAGGAGTGGGCGCGCCGGTACGGGCCCATCATGACGGTGTGGCTGGGCACGGGCCCGACGGTGGTGGTGTCCACGTCGGAGCTGGCCCGGGAGGTGCTCAAGACCCACGACCAGCAGCTCGCCGACCGCAGCCGCGACCGCTCGTCGAAGCGATTCAGCCGCGGCGGCAAGGACCTCATCTGGGCCGACTACGGCCCGCACTACATCAAGGTCCGCAAGCTCTGCAACCTCGAGCTCTTCTCGCCGCGCCGGCTCGAGGCGCTCAGGCCCATCCGGGAGGACGAGGTCACCGCCATGGTCGAGTCCGTCCACAGGGCCGTCACCGCGCCTGGTAAATACATCCTTCCATCCATCCATCCACTGCTTGCTGATCTTAATTAAGAGCCTCGTTTTATTTATCCATTCAGACAATTGTTATACATATCCTCGCTTGTAGTATTACGTGTAGCAGATGTCGTGATATAGTAAATATTGCTAGAGCTGCAAGTTGAGCTGCGGATTAATTCGGGCACGATCGAGGGCCATCCGCTGGTCCTTTTCAGTCTTGTGATCCAAAAAAAAAAAACTGCCGAAAAAGATAGTAGAGAGAGCTTTCATGCAATTCTAGACTATGGCCGATGGCTGGTTGGTGGCCAGTCACTGCGGCAGCCTTGTCCCTCGATCGGATCAGGCCTACCCACATTATTGTGTGGACCAGGTGCTACTGATTTTGAAGGCAACAAGCTCCTTGATGACACTAATTATGACTACCCGATTAGTGGAAAGTGGTTTTAAAAAATCTTAGTTTCATTTCCAGAAAAAACAGAAAAATTTAGTGCTAGGCATAGTATTCGAGTATTAGCCAAAATGCAAACAGAGATAGAGGAAGGAGTGGCTGTACGTATATGGTGTCTATGTGTACCGTGTTTTGAAAGGGAAAAAAAAAGAGTGCACAACGTACGCGTGTGAGAATTGGCACACCTACACATTCCGTACCTTTTTTGGTTTATATATTGACCTTTATTATATACTAATTCTAATAAAATTGTGTTGTTACGAACTAATTTATGCAGTCAAAGAGTCTAGCCGTACAACTTTAAATTAATATTTTAATATATATTGCAAAAAATAAACGTTTTGATTATACAAGTTTTAGTTACGACAAGAAATACAGATAAAGGGTAAGCAGTAAACGGACTTGGCCATGTCACCCGAATTACAGAAGCCACAATAATGGATGATTTGTATGCAAAGCATTTTCTGTCTTCTCTGTTCCCTCGATGGGATGAAGAAGACGCAATATCTTATGTGCAGGCAACGCAGGGAAGCCGTTGGTGGTGAGGACCCACCTGTCGATGGTGGCCTTCAACAACATCACGCGGCTGGCCTTCGGGAAGCGGTTCGTGAACGCGGCCGGCGAGCTCGACGAGCAAGGCCGCGAGTTCAAGGCGATCGTCACCGAGGGGATCAAGATCGGCGGGTCCCTCTCCATCGCAAAGCACATCCCGTGGCTGCGGTGGCTGGCCCCGGTCGACGACCAGCTCTTCAAGGCCCACGGCGACCGGCGCGACCGCCTCACCGTCAAGATCATGGAGGAGCACGCCAGGTCCCTCAAGCAGCGCGGCGCCCAGCACCACTTCGTCGACGCCCTCTTCACCCTCAGGGACCAGTACGACCTCAGCGACGACACCGTCATCGGCCTCCTCTGGGACATGATCACCGCCGGCGCCGACACGACGGTGATCTCGGTGGAGTGGGCGATGGCGGAGCTGGTGCGGAACCCCCGGGTGCAGGAGAAGCTGCAGGAGGAGCTGGACCGCGTCGTGGGCCGCGACCGTGTCCTGCAGGAGACGGACTTCCCGAGCCTCCCCTACCTGCAGGCCGTCGTCAAGGAGTCGCTCCGGCTGCACCCGCCGACGCCGCTGATGCTCCCGCACAAGGCCAGCGCCGCCGTCAAGATCGCCGGCTACACCATCCCCAAGGGCGCCAACGTGATCGTCAACGTCTGGGCGGTGGCGCGGGACCCAGCGGTCTGGGACAGCCCGCTCGAGTTCCGGCCGGAGCGCTTCCTGCAGGAGAGCATCGACATCAAGGGCGCCGACTTCCGGGTGCTCCCGTTCGGCGCCGGCCGTCGGGTGTGCCCCGGCGCGCAGCTCGGGATCAACCTGGTGGCGACCATGATCGGGCACATGCTGCACCACTTCAGCTGGTCGCTGCCGGAGGGGACGCGCCCCGAGGACGTGGAGATGATGGAGACGCCCGGGCTCGTCACGTTCATGGCCACGCCGCTCAAGGCCGTCGCCACGCCGCGCCTCGACAAGGAGGAGCTCTACAGGCGTGTGCCGTCCGAGATATGAGGGCGAGCTGGCGGCGTCTGCCTGCATTCCCCGCTTTGGACGTTTATTTGGAAGCCGACGTCCGTATTACCATTGTCTCTGTTCGATCTGGGTGTCACGAGCACTTGTGTACTTCAGAACTTGCACGCTGGTTGCCACTTTGTCAGGCAGTAATTTATAATTTTGGCACCAAGAAATTTATCTTCTTATATAAACCATATTACGTTCCGGTCAGCAAAGCACCGTGCACACAATGTGCACTAGGAGTTACCACCGTATTCAGGAGAGTTGTCCTGCAGCTCCCAACAGTTCCCCATGGCTTCTCCAAGACCTAAGCTTCCTAGAGCTTCTTGATTTCCTTGTCATTCGCCTCAATGTTAACAACCACTTGCTGCTTCACCTTTACAAACTTCTAAAACTCCAGCTGATCATTCTCCAAAAGACAGCATTATTATAATCACTAACCGGTTCCAAAACCTCGTCTGTAATGGAACAAAACATCAGCACATTCTTCTGTTGGGCAACTGTACATCTGACAACTAGTGTAATACTCTAGCGACCATTCAATGCCTAAACAGGGCAAAATATTTCATATAGCAAGCATGCTCTTTGGATTCCTAGATATTTCTATATTTCGTATCGCAGCTACACTATATTGTTGTTCATAACTCTGTCAGCCTTTGTACTCAGCAAATAAAAAAATATCTAGTGCATAAATCTTCAGCAATCAACAGGCTTGAAGTCTTTCAGCTCCATAATGTTCTCCCATGGACAATCACAGACCTTTGCTTCATAGAGCTTCTTTGCCTCCCCATCCTTCGCCTCGATTGTGAAATAGTACAGCCAGCCACGAAGCTCTTGCTCCCTCACCTTTACAAGCTTCTCGAACTCCAGATGATTGCTCTTCACAAGGAAACGCCAAGTTTGTAACATTGCACAAAAGATAAAGGTTAATAATCCAATACAAAACCTTATGGAAGAAAACACGATTAACTCCGGGAGAGAATGCATATGTGACTAGTAGTAGTGAACGGACAACAATATAATGGTGACTATATTCATATGCCATGCGATTAATTCTTGTTAGAGATAATACGACTGCCATCAAATATCTGAAACTTGTAGATCTTAGTATGTGATTGTAGACTAGATTTACAAATGAATTAACACTAATTGTGATTTATTGTTATGGCGACTTGTTAGCTCTAGATTGGTGGTAGAAAATCATTCACGAATCAAGGCGATCAGATCAAATTCATAGTTGAGAGTTTAAAAATGACAGATTTCGTAACTGAAAATTGAAAACTAGATTCAACATAACCCATAGTTAACGATTGTAAAATCGAGACATGCCTCTATACTAAATGATGGTGCCACAATGAAAAAAAAAGGCGCCTAGAATATCATAACACAACGCCTTCTATGGATATATATGATTCATATGGCAGGGAAATTTCAATGTTCTAAGGTATGCAGATATATCGGTAAGGAAAATTGCCTTACCATGCATCGGTGGGGAAGCCAGGATGGAGAGATAGGGGGCTCTCCTTCTTCTTCCTCCTCACTCCTCCTTCTTCCTTCTTTTTCTTCCTCCTTCTTCTTCTTCCTCCTCAAAATTTCTAGGGGGGCTTGGGGGGACTGCCATGGGAGCCAGGGTGGTAGGGGGGGCTCCAGCCCCACCCGCCCCACCGCTGGCTCCGCCCCATGCGGCCATCCGCAAACGCGACTTCAATCCTGTACACCTCATATATGCATCCGCTAATCTCTTCATTGTTTGGGGAGAAAAACAAGATAAAAGTAAAGTAAGACTTTGCTAGCAGGATGAACAAGGTAGTGTCAAAACACATGTATACTCCAAGTGCATAGAATCCGAATTGGTCTTTGATATTATAATTCTCTGTACATGCACCTGTTGGTCTGAGCAGTGTCGAAAAGAATGTAGCTTAATTTTAGTTCAGTTACTCAGTGCATATCTCACGCTAAAATAGTACACGTATTGCTAAAAAGAAGTTTTCATTGTTGTTTTTCCCAATAAACAACTAAGCACAAACTCTGTCTTACAAATGTAGTTTGGCCTACTCCTTTTGCCAACTTGATATTATGTTACCAAATACTATCTCTCTAAGTTCAGTTTGTAGAACATGGATGGGGTCTAATAAATCCTTAAGAATCATAAGATCTTTAGCAATATGCTAGTATTACAAAAATCAAGAGAGATGATTTCCTAAAATTACTGTGCCGATTTAAGTACGGGCCATATTTTGCCATGTCAGTCAAATTTGACTAAGCAGCGTGCTATACTATCATCGAAGGATTTTGTGCTCCAAGCTGAGACCGTCTCACAACTAAGCTGCAGGAATACAGACCCTGCAAGTTTGTATATTACAGAGAAGAGGAGGTCAGGAGCGAAGTGGACAGGGGGGCAAAGGGAGAGGGAGGTTACGGCATTCTTGTTGTGCGCATCGACGGCGAAGCGGGCGAGGTCGATGGCGCCTTGTTCGGTCTCGCGCCCCGGCGCATCGCGGACGCCGCCTAACCGCGGGAGGCTCTCCTCCCGTCTCCGGGTCTCCTCCGTAAGCTTCCTTAACTCTTCTGGGCTCATGATCAGGTGGACGATGGATGGATGGATGGTGCGGTGAGAGGGCAAGCAAAGCGGCACGAACGTACGGAGCAGCCGCCTACGATGATCCCATGATTCCCATCTCGATCGGGTAGGACTTGATACGATTACGTTACGTATTACACACGACGGGAATAGAAAAGCCCAAACTTCATACCCACTGCATATATATGGCCCATATAAGAGGGGTCAGCAGGTAGCTTACGGCCCTCTCGATCTTTCCAGGAAGTGATCACAAGCGTGCATTCTCAGGTTATCAGAGGTCAACCTGACGATTGCATTCGTGCCGCTTGCTTGTTTCAAGATATAATTTGAATGGTCTGAAATGAGACGTGATTGGGTTGTCATGTCAGTAGAAATCCTACATGCAAAATTCCAACAGAATGCAAAATTCTCAGGTTATCAGAGGTTAGTTGCAAACTTACAGCTCCAAATTTCATTTGGGGCAGATGAAAACATTAGTATAAATATCCACAAGGGCACTACTACTCTACTAGTGAATGAAGAAAAAACAATTACTGAGTAACCACCTATCTGAATGTCTTGTTAGAGGTCATCGTGTAAAACAAATTATTTCTTTTCACCATCGATCCAATGAGATAATAACACACGAAACAATAGAGAACAATTTTCAGAACACTAACTAGGAACCAAACGATGATGGATGGAATCAGGACGACAAACAAGACTTTTGACTATCTTGATGTGGAGTATGGCACATCATGAAGTGATCACAAGCGTGCATTCTCAGGTTATCAGAGGTCAACCTGACAATTGCATTCGAGGTGCTTGCTTGGTTCAAGATATAATTTGAATGGTCTGAAATGAGACGGGATGGGGTTGCCATGTCAGTAGAAATTCTACATGCAAAATTCCAACAAGCTACCAGAAGACTTTGAACAATGTACCCCCAGTTGAAAACTGCAATATGAAAATTCCTTCCTGAGTCGTGGTGAATACAGCAATATTAGTATATTACACAGAGGGCGCTGTATTTATGATATTACACAAAGGACACTACAGTAGTTTTATGATATTACACAAAGGGAGCTCGCAATGACACAGCTATCATATCCGAACCAGCTCCTTATTCTTCAAGTCTGTTCATCGCTTCAGGCAGCAATTCCACATGGAACATGAGAGAAATCCTGCAATTCGTAGGCATTGATCAAACAATCCAGTTAGAAGAAACAAACTCTCGGAGAGAAGGGAATAGACATTATTCAGCAGAAAGTATAAACATACAAATAAAGCAACAAACGGTTCCATGGCAGATAGATTCCATATGGAAGCACACAAAATTGTCTCTACGGAAAAAAAAAACCTTCCATTGTGTTATCACTGAGGATGAAAAATAAGCATAGTTAATTAGTTATATATCTACAGCATGTCCTATTTGACTAACGAACAGATATAATACTTTGCTGCATGAAGTAGACTGAATTTCATTGGTTGGAATCCATGTAAATCATGCATGTATCTACCTTAAGCGCTAGCCCCCTCTTCAACAGGCTTGAATTCCTGCAGCTCCTTAAAGTTCTCCCATGGCTTCTCCCAGATCTTAGCCTCGTAGAGCTTCGTGGCTTCCCCATCCTTCACCTCAATAGTGAGATAGTACATGGTACCAGCAACCACTTGCGTCTTTGCCTTCACAAGCTTCTTGTACTCTAGAAGAGCATTCTGCACAGGGCAACACAGAGGTTAGTTGCAAACTTACAGCTCCAAATTTCATTTGTGAAAGATGAAAACATTAGCATATCCTCAAGGGCGCTACTACTCTACTACTGAATGAAGAAAAAACAACCACTGAGTAACCACCTATCTGAATATCTTGTTAGAGGTCATCGTGTAAAACAAATTATTTTAAAAAAAATCGTGTGAAACAAACTACAAAAGGTAAATTAGTAATGGTAACCCGTGAATATTTTGAACGGCAGATTGGCAGTAATGCCGATAGTTCAGGCCACCTCTTGGGCGGTAGTGGGTAACTACGCATAAATCCAAGCAACCAATGGACGGCAGGATTCTCCACATAATGAAGATTATCTACTGAACCAAAACTAATCCATCACGTACAGGGGGCAAACTCTGGTTGGATCTGTACGGCTGGCAATTGCGCAACATCGTGCTCGGTAAAGTTGCTCAGATTTACACGATTTGAGGGGATCAAATACTATACTTTTCAGAGAAGGTGATACAGCGCAAAGGGGGTAAGGGGCTTACGGTCTTCTTGTTGTGCTCATGGACGGCGAAGCGGGCGAGCTCCTGCAGGTGGATGTCGTTGTCGTTCTGCGGCACCTCCGTGATGCCGCCCGCCAGCGGTCCGCTGTCCGCCATGGACGGCTCCTCTTGCGCGCTGCGGGAGGACGAGACGGCGAGGGCAATCAGCACGAGCAGGGCAGCCACGAGTCCGGCGGCGATTCGGTGTTTGCGCATCCGGATCGGGTGGATGGATTGGGGCCCGGATTTATAGCGGTATTCTGGGGAAGAAGAGAGGATACGATCGGCCCGTCAGCACGATATTGTTGGGGAGGAGAATGGAAAATTGGAAAGGGAAAGGGGACAGTTGGATGCTGACATTTTTGCCCTCTTCTGCTGAAGGCCTAAAGCCCAGTACGTGTTGAACACGTTCGAAACAGGAACGTTTCGGATGCGTCTGGTTACACGGACAGGGCCACAGGGTTCGTGGATTCACCGGAAGTGAGCTCGTGGTGAAACAAAAGATCTGCAAGAGTTGAGAGAGGCAGTGCTACAATCGACAGCTCTCCTCCCTAGTTCGTTTAAAAGAAAAAAGAGAGAGAGGCAGTGCTGGTCAGCCGGGTGAGGAGGAACGATACCGAATAGCGACGACGGCTTCTGCATATCCTCGAGTTCTAGAAGCGTAGTGGCAGTTTCAATTCGTCATTGCTTAAGTGATGAGATGAGATTTGAGTATCTGACCATACCTCTCTACCGATATGCTGGCTGAATTTTACGCTTATCGTGATGGGCTTCGCCGCTTCGCATGCCAATTGAGACGAAGGGGACATCCCTTGATGGATCTTGTGATCAATAATTGCAAGAGATGGAAAAGCCAAAAGCAGATATTCCGCTCGGTCAGTTGTACATCGAGTTGCTGCTATGGTCTATGAAGATGCACGCAAAAATCCGTAACTCGGATGGAGCCCGTCAGCGACTTGCAATTTTCTCCAGCAAAGGTACACAAAGAACTATCCAAATCAATCTTTGGCCGTAAATTCTCGGATAGTTACAAAATCCTGAGCACTAAAGATATATTCAAATATGAATTTAAATTACATCAGTTTTCTGTTACGTACATGTATATTGTTATAGTAATTGTTAATCAAAACGCTGGACATACTAAAACCAAATGAAAGAGCATTTGTTTACCGAACAATTTGTATTTTTTGTGTGGGAGGTGACTAAAGGAAATGCAAGGTCAAAGTTATGCAAGGAATTCATAGCATTTTGTATTAAGGAGCATATTTGCATTTCAAAGAAATTTGCTAATTTTACATGGAGGGATCTAGTGCTTTCACGCACAAACCTTGTGTTTACATTCTTTCCTATAAATTTAGTCAAAATTAAACAAATTCAACTTAGAAATAAAAGATAAAATAATCTACATTTTAGAATGGATGAAGTATACATCAGTTTCCTTCTCCATTTGAAGTTGAATGTTCTATCATTCCTTTTGAGTGTGTGCTAATCGGTTAGCTGGAGTTAAAATGTCTTTTTCTTTCATGACAGGCATGGACTTGTGTGTGTGGATTAGGATTTCAGTTTTGTTCTTCAATTTTCATAACCGCCCAATTTCCTTTCTTCAACTTTTAAAATTGGACGGCTTCTTACTTTCTCATCGTTTCTTGTTGAATTACCAATATTGTTGATCTCAGATAACTAATCACTGATATAGACTATGGCGGCTTCGTCAACCATGACTGGCGGTCGTATGTCTTTGTATTCCTGTGCGTTTGAGGACTTCTCGTGCCAGCGCACTCTAGAAAAATGTACAGAATTTCCACCGCCATGGCCCATGCATGTGATCGTTGAGAATCGTAACATGCGTGCCACTGAAAGACGTACACGTCTCACGCATAGTGAAGGGAAAAAAGACGTGACCGTGAGGATTGTTTTACAGTGTTACTCCAATACTCCGCAGCCGCATGTATGTAAACTGGTAGTAACAACCCGCATCCATTCCCACTCCTAGGCGACAGCATAGCCCACACCGACGACGACGACGTACGCCGTGATCATGTGATTGATGAAGGTACCGCTAGATTCACGAGTGGTGCCTTGTCTTGTGTGGTCTCGACTCTCTTGGCCGCCAAGTGGTTCGTTGGCTTTGTCTACCTCCCCGGGCCATCACGTACAGCAGCACACTGTTCCATTCTTCTCACGGAGTTGCGATATTTTGCATGTTGCTTGCCCTGGCCGCCCTGCTACGATAATGAAAGAGAGACGGTGTTTCAGATATAAGAATGAAAGAGAGAACGAACAGTGTTCACTTGTCAGCCAAACTCATGAAAAGTGCAGCCCAAAAGGCCCGGTACCGACACAGGCTAGCCCACTACCTTTCTGCCGCTGGCCCATTACCACCATTAGGGTGCACGAGAGGAACAGGCCACAGACAGGCTTGCAGCGTCCAGCAGCGAGCCCATTGGCCCAGCTGCCGACCTGCACGGCCCGGTCTACCACGCTCGCTCCTGCCCGGCCTGCCCACGCTCTCCCGCGTCCCCGCCCGCGCAGAACGACGGCCAGCAAGTGAACGCCGAAACTTTGCGATGCGCTTCCTTGGGTTTAATTACCGGGCAGGTGCTTACTTCGTCGTCGAGAAACGAGAAAGAAGGCGGCCCCGCGACCCCGTCCACTAGTGAACTCTCGCTTTCGTTATCGTTCTGGCGTCTCTTTCCGCTCTATGGACTCAGGTCCAGCATCTGAGAAACCCGAATGTCATCATGTGTCCTTAGGTGAAGGGAGATTATGGGATTGGAGCAGCGCCTCGACGCCTCATGTTGCTTGTCCCTGGCCTGACGTGACGCCATTACTCGCCGGTGTGGGCCAAGTCGAGAGGGTCAGGGAGAACAGTGCTCCCATCTTTGCCATGCATGCAGCAAATGCTGTGTATCAGGCAACGTGAATGATGATGCGGTACAAATCTCGTCATCAAAAAATAGTAAAAGAGAGGCAGTACAGCGACGTGAACTGTTGAAGGAAACTTCACCGAGCGCTGCAGCTGCAGCGCATCAGCAGAAGCATAATCTGGCGCACTGTCCTTATCAGGGGAAAAAGAGCTCAGCTGCCCTGCCCAGATCTCCAGGAAGCTTTGGATTACATCCGTAAGCAGGTGGCTTCAACCTGTCAACCTTAACAAAAGCCTGGTACTCAGCTCCCATCAGTTTTTTCCCTCCCTCGCACGTTACATTACATTACATCACGTCTCTCTTACCGGAGATCGACAACGCTCGCTTAACCACAGTACCAACAAAACCCATCATGCGTCGTGCTGCATGTTGATCCGGCCTCGGCCTCGCCATTGCCATCCTTGCCGTTGCTCGATCGTGCACATCGCCTTTGCTGGATCGCCTGTCCCGCTGTCCGCTGTCCATGAAGATAAAACGAGACCTCTTCGCTGCAGGCCTGAAGCTTCGTTCTGACGAACGGAACGCCAAAAGCTGCAGCCTGCCGTCGTCTTTCCCGGGGCTCCCAAATCCAGCCCCGACCGACCGGGCACATTTCTCTGTCCAAAGATGGCCGATTCGCAAAAGTCTTAGCCAATAATAATAATCCAACGCGCAGGCACTCCGTACTCAAGACCTGCGCGCGAAGCCGAGGCCGGTGCGGTTCACGTGGGAATATGCCGGCACAAGCGCCGGAGAAACCTTAGCAGCCAGCCGAGATGCCCCGTGCCAGATCTCATCTCGCCGGGAGGAGCCCTCCGGTCCACCACATGATCACCGCGCTCGCCGAACGAGCTCACCAACCCGTCGCGCCCGGCCGGCGGTCACCGCCAAGCTCCCAAGCCAACCTTACCTCCCGCGGCACTATTCAATGCCCATCGTTTTCCTGGGCGCCCCGACCCGCGCTGCGCGACGGCCACGGTGGCCAGCACGTACGCTCCAACGCCGTCGGCGTCACCGGCGGCTGGGCCAGGCACCAAACAGCTCGCCGAACCGCGCCAAACTGGTGGCCATTTTTCCACGCGGGGCTCGGCGCGTAGCCAGCACGGCGTGTCAGCGTCGCTCATCTTGGAGTCTTTGTTCCTTCACAATCTCCGGATTGTCCTTTGGTCCACTTGGGTTCGGCACGGTGGGAGGGAGGAAGACAGAGGGGTCGTTGTTAGATTTGGTGAGGCTGTGATGACTGATGAGGTCCCGCGTTTAGGTTGCTATGGAAGAAGGGTTCCTGTCTAATTAGGTGAGGGGACCTGACCGGCCTCACACGTCAGTGAGCGAGCAGTACTGCAGAAGAGCAGCTTCCCGTTCTTAGGCCGGAAGGCTGTCTGATTGCGGCTTCGCGTCACACACTGTGCTGGGCAGGGAGGTGAAGTTTCGTCCAGTTTTGGCGATGGGGTTTCCGTGCTTCTTTTTTTCTTTCTTCTCTCGCTGACTTTCATGGAATCTCGGCGTCAAGAGTCAGACCTGGCCAAACAAAGATGTCTGGACGCTAGTTCCGATCACATTAGAAGATTACTGCTAGTGTCATGGGGTCAGAAAGTCCGACGAGCCATGATTCTGGTGGAATCTGTTCTCGAGCGGTGGGGAATGGAAATGAACCTTCCCAACAGAGGACGCGCGTGATGCAGTGCCGGTTTCGGTGGCGGGCATCTCTGCACTGCACAGACTCACACGGATGTCACATATCATATCACGATCTTCGTTGCGAGCGATGCCTTAAGGGAAGAGCAGGACAGAGCTGTTGATCACGCTGCTACAGTAAAAAAGGTTAGTAAGCTCGCTTTCCTGGTAGCATGTTCGTGCAATGACAACCGAATCATGGAAAGCTTTCTTTGGAGACGATGAACATTTTCGCACTTTTGTCAGCCTCATTGCCACAGTGCCTTTGCCCATCAATATTCAATCATGTCACCGTGTCGGCGCTCCGATCGGGTCGGATCACTGTAAGTCCAGACGGGGATCTAATGCACAGCTGTATGAGGCCACGGCATGATGTGAACATGTGATTTGCTTTCTTAGGAAATAAAATATTCTCTCTCCGGCAGCTCATTAGAGCAACTCCAGTGGCCTGATTAAAATTGGGTCTCTATATTTCAGTTTAAGGGCCAGTTTTAAAATTTAGAGGCCCAACTAACTAAATAGGACCTCTATCCATCTGACAAGTGGGCCCCTCTCTTCTCTCATATCTTCCCTCCCGCGTCTCCCGACGCCTCGCTCGTCGCCGCCCGACGCCCCGCGCCGCCGCCCGAGCTTGGCCGGAATCAAGCTCCGAGCCACCATTTGAGCCACCATTTTCGAATCTGAGGGCACGGGGGAGAGAGAGGAGAGTGAGGGGATTCCATTCTGGAGGTTCTTGTTGCGGGGAAAAGGGTGGAAGGAGGTCACCCACGGGCAGCCATTGGTGCGGAAACTGGAGCTTGTGGACAGCTCGATACAGACAGGGAAGGAGGGAGACGAGGCTTGGGGAAGGTAGATGGGGGTGAGGAGGTGCTCACCGTCAAGCCAATCGAGCGCTGAGGGCTCGGACGCCGACGCCGCCAGTGGATGCGGATGTACACCGCGGGCACGGGCGCCGGCGACGGCGGAGGCAGTGAGTCGTCCTGTGGCGGCGCGAGCGGCGTATCTTACAGTGCAGTGCCGTAGGATCCAGCCAGAGGGGCACGGGACCACGCCGACGATGATGCCGCTATAGAACGGCGCGCTGGCGGCGGCGGTGGCGGACGAGGCGCAGCAGCAGCGACAGGAGGGGAAGCCGGGGGCGAGGCCGAGGCCGACAGGAGGGGAAGCCGGCGGTGAGGCCGAGGCGGGCGGGCGCGGTGGTGCTCCGCCGCCACGCCTGGCGGCGCTGTGCGCCTCCGTGGCCGCGGCCGCCATCGCCTCGAGCCCAGTTGAAATAAAACGGGCATGAAATTAAATAAGCTACCATTTATAGCAAAAAAATGACGTGGCAAATAAGTAAATAAAGAAAGAAAACAAAATATATTTTACATAAGACATAGTTTCTACGACATTGTTTGAGATAAGCTGTTTGGATTTTCTTTTTGTAAACGGGCTCTCACTTTTTTTGTTGAAAAACGGGTTCTCACTTTTTTGTTGAGAAAAATTGATAGTCGCAATCCAGTGATTAGAATGGTATCCATAAAATTAAATAAGTTGCCATCTAAAATTAAAATAATATAACAAATGAGTAAATGAAGATAAAGAAGAAAAATAGGACTCGTATAAAATATCAGGCGTCTTCAACGGCCATGTCGAAGTCGCCGGGAGATTTGGAAGCCGAAGAAAAAACAAAGAGGCGAGAACTCGGATACAGATAACCAGTGTGTTACGTTCGCGACTATGCTTCACACGCGCGGCAGTTTTTTCCTTTGCTGGCCTTTGCATCGAATAAAATACATGCCACTCGCGACTTGGCCACCCCTTTGGGAAGGCCTTTTGTGAGATGAGTATAAACTCTTGTGAGATGGTCTAAGTTATTGAAACGTTTTTTTTATATATTTAGGGATCTTTGCAATCAATTCCTTCTATTAGGTGAAGTCCAAAAGTTGCTTTTTACATTTGGGTGATCTTTGAAAGTAACTCAGAGGAACTTGAAAAGAGTTTTATGTAGGGTACATACCGCTCCTAATTCAGTCTGTATGGCCCATATATACACACTTATCTCTATAAATACACATACACAACCTTATTTTTATGATCACTTTTGAGAGACTAGCTAGTAGAACTAATCTTAAGATTCACGAAGTCATCATAGACGCATCGCAGAAAAGAGCTAAAGAAGAACAGAGGGGGATGCGGCGTTTAAGAGTATATGCATGATCTTCCGAGAAACATGATGAAAATTTAAGGAGCAATAACTAGTTTCCGAATTTTCATGGGTGCTGCCCAAGACATTCAATGTAGCTTCATACCCGGCATCTCGTTGTCGATGGAGCATCGACCATCGCTGGAAAAATAGCGCCGATTAAATTCCTAAATAAATTCAGAAAAATAGGATATCCGAGAACCCAAACCCAAATGAATAGGTCCACTGCAAGAAACCTTGCCAGCTTAATTATGGTAAACACGTTGAGTTAATGGATGCCTATTGTATGACTATTGTTAGCTAATTTTATCTCGTACTATCTCTGTTTCTAAACAGTTGATGCGCACATAGTCCAATCAATTTATTTTTGAATTAAAATGATTATCCTAACGTCAATTTAATAAAACCGGAGGTAGTAGGAAATGATGCCGCTATGTTCGATACTTCACGAGCTTCGTACTGATCTCAAAGCATGCGCAGGCCACCAAAGCTGGCCACGGTATACGAGAACTCACCGATTTGTTTCCTGACCCTGACGGAACGGAACGGGTCGACACGGCTAAACGGGGCCATATAAAACAAGTCAAAGCACCCAGAAGCTCCTATAAAACGTCCCCAAAGCAGCAATCCAATTGTCCACGTGGCCATCTCGCCCCCTCCAAGTCTGCAAGAACCCCCTGCCCACCCGCTCAAAATCCCCCCTTCACCTACCTCCGCCCC
>OAMR01000299.1:990880-1010967 GCA_900205405.1 Echinochloa crus-galli
CAGCTCGCCGCCGTCGCCTTCGAGGCCACGCGCCTCGTCCTCATCCAGATCCTCCTCACCTCCAAGGGCATCTCGCTCAACCCCATCACCTCGCTCTACTACGTCGCGCCCTGCTGCCTCGCCTTCCTCGTCGTGCCGTGGGTGTTCGTCGAGCTCCCCAGGCTGCGCGCCGTCGGCACCTTCCAGCCGGACCTCTTCGTCTTCGGCACCAACTCGCTCTGCGCCTTCGCGCTCAACCTCGCCGTCTTCCTGCTCGTCGGCAAGACGTCCGCGCTCACCATGAACGTCGCCGGCGTCGTCAAGGACTGGCTGCTCATCGCCTTCTCGTGGGCCGTCATCCGCGACACCGTCACGCCCATCAACCTCTTCGGCTACGGGATCGCCTTCCTCGGCGTGGGATACTACAACCACGTCAAGCTGCAGGCGCTCAAGGCCAGGGAGGCGCAGAAGAAGGTGCAGACCGACGAGGAGGCCGGCAAGCTGCTGCAGCTGCAGGAGCGCGACTCGCACGCCGACCGCAAGACTGACAGCCAGGCATAGTGTGAGTGTGACGGATCTGATGATCCAACCGCCCTCGCCCGAATCCGGTCGGTTATGAATCCAAGCCCCTCCGATCCTAGTGTACTCAAAATGTGTGATCCGATTCTTACAAGTTTGATACAAAATTTGTTCATTTCTTGTCTTGGTATGTTGCTAGCAAGGCAAATAAGCACGGGAAAGATGCAAGCTTTGTGTCGAACATGTGAAAAATATATGAGCAGTTTTTGAAGTCCTTCTGGCCAGCTGTAGTTGTTACTGCTACTTTGACAGTATACAAAGTTGTCTGCATTGTCTATATAGCTATATGGATGATTGGTTGGCTTACTAATAATCTACATTAGTGCAAACGCCTCGTGGCAACTTCTGTACATCAAACATTGGATCCACTGGTGCAAAAAGAATGCAAATCTTGGGAAGTTTCTAGAGTTGTTAATTTGTTATTGAACTGGTAGTCTTTCTTATTATTGCTACTACGTTACTCATGGTTCTAATTATGTCGAGATATTGGATAGGAGATCAGGTTTCTATGCAAACACCACGTGAATTGGTAAATTTTTATTTTTCACGCCTTGTTCTCAATTGGTTGGATCCAAATATCCAATGGGGACTGTACGTGAAGGATTGGTTGCTTGGGGAGCATCAGCAGTATACCCTATACCTAATCCACCTGCAGGCGCAGGCTACGAGAAACATCTTATGCTGTTACTATTCTTTTGCTACTCTTATCCATTTCATCCAGTGATGACGCCTTATGACATTGACTCAGGCCCTCTTTAGTAGAGCTCCAAAAACAGCTCCTAGAGCTATTTTTGCTAAAGCTGTACCAAACGGTTGTGGCGGTGAATCACTTCTGGGGAGTTAGTTGTGAGAGGTGGAGCTGTTTTGTACATGGCATAAGTAAAGCTGGTGGAGCTAAAAAGACCAGCTCCTCCACTCCAACTCCAACTCCACCCTCATGTGGAGCTCTCCCAAAGGGGCCTTCAGTGTAGTGATACTCTACATTAGCGCAAACGCCTCGTAGCAACTTCTGTACATATTGTTCTTCCTTAGAATTGCAACCCGGTTTGCCTCGTCAATCGTCATGTATGTGGCTGGTGCTTCCTGAATCAGCCGAGTTAACCGCATAACTCACACCACTAGTAGAGTACTACATTGCCAACTGACGGTGGCTCACCTCCAGTACACGCACATTGTCCTTGTCCGGCACTCAAGTTTCGGTTGATTTGCCTTCTTCCTGCAGACATCGTCACTTGCTGGTTGGTGGCACCGTAGCAGCAGCCTTCAACGCAGGATGTGCCCGGCCTCCAAGACTTCAACAGAGGCATAGCCATAAGTTTAACAAAGACTGGTCTAGTTGCTTGTTTAGCAAAGCATGCCTTCTGTGTACCAAGGTAACCACCGACATACGATTTATTGGGGTCATGGGGTGAAGAACAATAGCGATCACCCGCATAGAGTGCAGTGAATTCGTCGTATTCAGCTCAATTTCCGAACAATAATCTGAAGAATGCGCCTCCTAACGCTTTGGGATAGTAAACACATGGAGTACTGTACAGTACTATATAGTATACTTATACTCTGATACTCTGGCAACAGGAGCTCCCAATGCTTTACGGTGCCGTTCAGTTGAGGCCTTGAGGGTCTGAGCCCTTTTCAATTCCTGCGGCAACACAGATTTACCGTACAGTACATAGCATGTGCCTCCTCTAATGTGTACAGTACTACAGTGTCACTGTGTCAGTAAGATTTCTATCTGCCGCGTAGCGCCTTCGATTGCCAAATTGCCTTGCCTGCTGGGAACGGGAAGGCGCTTGCCGAGCTGCACTGAAGGTCGTTGCACGGACCCGCGGGTCACATGGTCCGCGTTGGACCTCCCCCGTTGCGTTCGGGCCGCAATAATCGAACGCCGCTGCCAGCTTCCCGGACGGTTGTACCGTGTGCCGCATTAACAGCTCGGGCGGTTGGGCTTGACGGAACGGAACGGACGGGACGGGATTGTTGACGAAAGGCTTCGACCTTCCTTTCCTTGCGTGTCATTTCGGGAAGGCGTCGTCGTTTTCTGCCTCCGGTTAAAGCGTCGTCAGGAGCGCATTATGGGCCCAGCGCGTTCCGATTTCTTTGTGGGCATTACTAGAGTTGAGGCCCATCTGTTCGATCTGGGCCTTCCAAACACCGAGCCCATTCAGTTGTAATCGAAGTCGGAATTCCATCGAAGTCCAATACGTGTAAAAAAAAAACAAAGTCCAACAGCACGAAGAAGGCTTACAGCGCAACGCGGCCCGTTTTGCCTAAAAAGAAAAACGCGGCCCGTTCAAGCAATCAGTACGTTCCAAACCCACTGTCAGTTCCAAATCCAGGTCCCGCAAGTAAGGTCGTCGACTCCTTTTCTCAAGTATGAATCCATGAACTCCGTCAAGGCTCTGCATCTGCTGCCTTGTTTCGTTTTGACAAAAAAAAAACACCGTTCACATTCTTCTTACACAAAGTAAAAGCGGTCCTCTTCCACGACCACGGAGTAGTACTCTTGTAGTGTTACTTTACTCTTCCACACACTCCGTCCAGGGAATACACGCGAATCTACTGCTAGCTTGTGCTAATCAGGTGTCAATTAATAGAAAAAAAGTTAGCTCATGCCGTTTGGGACCAAAATTACTTGCTCCATTTTCGCAAGTGAAAAAATAAGGGTGTGAACCGGTTCATCTTTCTCTGGTCCTCTCGATTCTAACTCAAAGGGTCTTGTACCAAGGTAACCACCGACATACGATTTATTGGGGTCATGGGGTGAAGAACAATAGCGATCACCCGCATAGAGTGCAGTGAATTCGTCGTATTCAGCTCAATTTCCGAACAATAATCTGAAGAATGCGCCTCCTAACGCTTTGGGATAGTAAACACATGGAGTACTGTACAGTACTATATAGTATACTTATACTCTGATACTCTGGCAACAGGAGCTCCCAATGCTTTACGGTGCCGTTCAGTTGAGGCCTTGAGGGTCTGAGCCCTTTTCAATTCCTGCGGCAACACAGATTTACCGTACAGTACATAGCATGTGCCTCCTCTAATGTGTACAGTACTACAGTGTCACTGTGTCAGTAAGATTTCTATCTGCCGCGTAGCGCCTTCGATTGCCAAATTGCCTTGCCTGCTGGGAACGGGAAGGCGCTTGCCGAGCTGCACTGAAGGTCGTTGCACGGACCCGCGGGTCACATGGTCCGCGTTGGACCTCCCCCGTTGCGTTCGGGCCGCAATAATCGAACGCCGCTGCCAGCTTCCCGGACGGTTGTACCGTGTGCCGCATTAACAGCTCGGGCGGTTGGGCTTGACGGAACGGAACGGACGGGACGGGATTGTTGACGAAAGGCTTCGACCTTCCTTTCCTTGCGTGTCATTTCGGGAAGGCGTCGTCGTTTTCTGCCTCCGGTTAAAGCGTCGTCAGGAGCGCATTATGGGCCCAGCGCGTTCCGATTTCTTTGTGGGCATTACTAGAGTTGAGGCCCATCTGTTCGATCTGGGCCTTCCAAACACCGAGCCCATTCAGTTGTAATCGAAGTCGGAATTCCATCGAAGTCCAATACGTGTAAAAAAAAAACAAAGTCCAACAGCACGAAGAAGGCTTACAGCGCAACGCGGCCCGTTTTGCCTAAAAAGAAAAACGCGGCCCGTTCAAGCAATCAGTACGTTCCAAACCCACTGTCAGTTCCAAATCCAGGTCCCGCAAGTAAGGTCGTCGACTCCTTTTCTCAAGTATGAATCCATGAACTCCGTCAAGGCTCTGCATCTGCTGCCTTGTTTCGTTTTGACAAAAAAAAAACACCGTTCACATTCTTCTTACACAAAGTAAAAGCGGTCCTCTTCCACGACCACGGAGTAGTACTCTTGTAGTGTTACTTTACTCTTCCACACACTCCGTCCAGGGAATACACGCGAATCTACTGCTAGCTTGTGCTAATCAGGTGTCAATTAATAGAAAAAAAGTTAGCTCATGCCGTTTGGGACCAAAATTACTTGCTCCATTTTCGCAAGTGAAAAAATAAGGGTGTGAACCGGTTCATCTTTCTCTGGTCCTCTCGATTCTAACTCAAAGGGTCTTGGCAGTGGCAGACCGCAAAAGGTGCGGCACGATCGTGGTCACTTCTGGGCATCTCCCTGCTAGCTGCTGGTTCGGCGACGGCAGACTGGACCCGGCCGTCCGCCCGCACCCAGCGCAGCGTGCCCCAGCCGGCCGTAGTGCCCAAGTGGCCGCCGGCTGACCTCCTTTTCCGGCCGGGTAGAAACTAACCGGCGGCGCGGCCCGCGAAACAGCCCTCCCCCAAGGCGAAAAGGGCTCTGGGCCTGCCCGTGCGCTGCGCTTGGGTTGGAAACACGTCGGCTCCGCATGATTTTCTCCGTTTACAGCCCGTTTATTAAGGAGCTACTCCACTGGCTTGTCCACTATCAGCGGCCGCGGTTGGCCGATCGAACCACGGAGAAGCTTCATGGTGACAGAATTAAAGAGACAATCAGCTGGAGTATTTAGGTAGGAGCATCATGGTGAATTTAGTGAGGCTAGATTTATAGCGATTTTTTCTGTATCGGCTCAAGAATTACAAACTGGGGTACCGGAAAAGGGCGAGGTTCTAGTGGTCGCCTTTTGCTTTTGGAACGGCGAGCATCATCATGCATCATGCATTCATGTATGCATGCCCGTCGAGTAGCATTGGCTGCTGGCACATATATGTTGAGGGAAAAAAGTTCGAACTCGAGTAGTGCACAAATTTGGCAGCACCGGCCAGCGGCAGGAGGAAATTAATAGAACTACATACTATGGCAACATTCCACGGCAAGTTGCGTTATGCTTGCATATGGAAGCATTTTGGGTCAATTCCAGCGCTTGGTGCGTTGATACAGTGCAGAACTCTCTACTGCAGGTATCTCCTCTCTACCTAATACCAGCAAGCACACTGACACGCATGCCGTGATGCAAACTTCACCGCAAGCAGCTGTTGACACCTAATTTTCTGATTCTCTTGGAAACAGCAAATAATTGCACGTACACCCTGCCGGCTACAGAGATGGAAATTAGCGAAACCGTTAATGGGTTTCGCCTGTTTTTGCGATTCCTATTCCTCGCGCATGTGATTCAACACGCAGCATTGCATGTGCACGGCCGGGGGGGTTATTGGTCAGACCTCTGCGCGGTCATGAACCGAGAATCAAATCGGTCTATGACTTCTCATTTTGCTCTATGACTTTTCACACATAAATGCGCCCAAATAAAATGTACTATGTATATTATCACCTAGTAAAAGAAAATAATTTTTGATCCCTCTGATCCTAGTAAATCTCTTGTCATGTTATCAATTTATCCTATACTGCATCTCGTTTAGAAATTAAAATTCAACTCTTGTACAACTTGCATTGAGAATGGCCTAAGAGGTAAGAAATGATGAAACATATGTTTGGATACAATCAGCTTATTCAGTTTTAACCAATCTAAGCGTTCAGATATGGATGGATCCAAAGTGACCCAATTACTTTTTATCTAACAAATGTTAGGCCGGCTGGAAGTTATTAGAAATTTTGCACAGGACGTGATGCATAAGATATCTACTCTGTTCCCTACACATTTTGCCATTTTCTTTATCTTAAAAATGAAGAATTTAAGGATGACTAATCTCCACCTTTTCTGTAATTTTGGGTGTGCCCATGCATGTACATGCATGGGGTACCCCAATCTTGCTCTGCTCCTGCTTCATCCAGGTAATGACTAATGCCACAGCTCTAGTTAATTAATAAAAAGACCTAAATCTTGGTAAAAAAAAATTGAATCACGAGGAGGTGATCTCAGCACACAGACATCACAGTACAGCACACAGGTGTAAGAGTAAGTACTGCTCGTATAAGTACGGCCTGGCCCCATTTATTCCCAGCATAAGCACAGCTCCACTTTTGTTGAGATGTTAGCCGCGTCAGCAGTCAGCACTCGATCAGCAGCACCCAGCTAATTTCCATTAACTAGTTCCAATGCGCCTGCAGTGCATGCATGCGTATAGCTAGCACTGCATTTCTTCTGTCTTCAATATTCCCGGTTTCCTGCCGTCCTTTTCCGCGATCTAAAACCATCTGCGCACGGAACCTACGAACCTGACACCACCATGCACTCATGCACCACCATTTCATTATATTCCGCGTCAACCCGCGACGAGCCACACACACCCCAATATGACACTATATATACACGTCCAACCCAAAACCTAGGCTCCCCCATTACATACAACACTTCGCATTGCATTGCATCGATTGCTCACAGGATCGAGAGAGCAAAGCATATATCACTGCTTCTTTTAAGCTAGGGATCGCCAGAGCAATATAGATCTAGATCGCTAGCTGTTAGCTGATTCTATCTGTAGCTAATAAGGGCCGGCGGCGCCATGATCCCGGGATCGGCCGTGTACCATGTCGTGGAGGCGATGGCGCCGCTGTACACGGCGGCGGTGCTGGGCTACATATCCGTGCGGTGGCTCAGGGCCTTCTCCGACGAGCAGTGCGCGGGGATCAACCACTTCGTCGCGCTCTACGCCGTGCCGGTGCTCATCTTCCACATGGTCTCCACCAACGACCCCTACCACATGAACGAGCGCCTCCTCGCCGCCGACACGCTGCAGAAGGCCGTCATGCTCCTCGCCCTCACGGCCTGGGCCTTCTGGGCCCACTTCCGCGGCCGCCGCGGCAGCAAGAAGCCGGCGGCGTCGGCGTCGCCGCTCAAGTGGGTGGTCACCAACTTCTCCGTCGCGTCGCTGCCCAACACCATCATCATGGGCGTGCCGCTCCTCGACGGCATGTACGGCTCCGTCTCGGGGGGCCTCATGAAGCAGATCGTCGTCATGCAGTTCTGCATCTGGTACAACGTCGTCATCTTCCTCTACGAGTTCATGGCGGCGCGCGACAGCAGCAGCGCCAAGATCAGACCCGTCGTCTCGGCGGCGGCGGCGGCCGAGAAGCGCGACCGTATCGAGGAGAACGGCGGCAGCGTCCACGACGACCGTAGCCACCACCAGGTGGTTGTCAACATTGAGATCACCGAGGTGGCGGCGGCGGCGGCTGCGTCGCCCACGGCATCAGACAGCGCGGCGGCCGATGAGACGGCGGCGGCGGCATCAGCCAAGGAGCCGAGCGCAGATGTAGATGCTAACAAGGACGCCACCGAGGAGGCGCCGGCGGCTGTCCCGCCGCCAGCGCCGGCGCAGCAGGTGCCATCGGCGATGCACGTCGCGTGGATGGCGGTGAAGAAGCTGCTACAGATCCCGAATACCTACGCGAGCTTCCTTGGCCTCATCTGGTCTCTCTTTGCATTCAAGTGCGTCATCCCTCTCATTCTACCATGCATTTTTTAGAGATTTTGTTGATTGTTAATTTTTGTTTTCTAATGATTGCCCTAATTTGTTTCCTCGATCTTGCAGGTTTGGATTCTCCATGCCAAAAATTGTCAGCGACTCTCTGTCCATCATCTACACGACAGCAGTTGGGCTGAGCATGTTCGCCTCAGGTCTTAGTCTGACCCTGAGAGTTTGGGAATGGTTTATTTGGACCCGCTAAACTTTTATTAATGAAAACTTGCTAAACTTACACGTGAAATATGTCGATTCCGTTGGTTTCTGATACTAATGCAAATGTCTACGAATCATTTTTTCAGGGACGTTCATAGCAAGGCAGTCACGGTTTGTTCCATGCGGGTACACCGTCGCGTCGCTCTCCATGATCCTCAAGTTCTTGATCGGCCCGGTGATCATGCTGCTCGCCTCGCTCGCCATCGGAATGCACGGCACCCTTCTGCACATTGGTGTTGTACAGGTAAAGCCGCCAACACATGCATGAACTACTCCTTTTTGTTTTCTTTTCTTTCTCCTGGGCGTATTAATTTGTTTAAACAAACCTAAGTTAAAGCACGCGGAGCCTTTATTTAAAAGAAGAAGAAGAAGACAAATTCGATATCTCGCAGCTACACACATGCATGTTTGAAACAGAGACGTGCATACTTCCAGTTAAATGGTGACGTATGCCCAGCCGCAGCTTTCAGTTGCATGCATGTAACAGAAAGGGCACTCGTTCATAGTGAAAGAGATGCTGAATGTCACACGTTTCTAAGTCAGGTCATGTTACATTACATAGTAGTACGTCGTAGGACAGTGTGGTAGTAACCGTATGACGACGGGGCAACTAAGCCATCAGAATGAGACAAAGAAAAGTCAGCTCAAGGAGGTCTAAGAGTACTTTGCTCGTACAACGGCGTCCTCGTTCGATTCTGCGAATGCACGGTTGACCATCCATATTATTCTCTGTACCATTTTGCGTAGTTTATTTTGGTACGGAAGAAGAGCAGGTGCCAACAAATTCCTAATTAAGTAGTACTAGCACTACTAATAGGACCAAAACATAGAGGAAAAACAAGATTAATTAACCTCAGTTTCATGATAGAACCAAAAAAAAAAATCCGTACGCGACGAAGCCATTTTCGTCCACGCTTGTTTATATAATTATGTTATATATGGAGAAAATGCTGGTGGTGGTTTATCTTATCTGAGCTCACAATTTGCACATGCGTGCAATTGCAGGCGGCGCTTCCCCTGGCCGTAACATCGTTCGTCTACGCGGAGGAATACAAGGTCCACGCTGACATCATGAGCACTGGGTCAGTACCTTTTGCCACTTGCCACTGTTGTTAACTTTGCAGACTATTTTAGTTTATAATTCAACTGGTTTTCCTTAATTCCATCTGACTAAGAATATGGTTCGTTTGTGTCTTTTCAGGGTTATTCTCGGGATATTTATATCGCTGCCTGTCACAATTGTGTACTACATACTGTTGGGGCTGTGATGGAGGTGCAGCATGCATGCACCCCGGATTGAATAGCACAACTGGATTTGTTGGGGAGCTGAGAGAATATATTCGCAAAGGGATACTCAAACCAAAAATAAGATCGATCACAGCTGTGTACTAGTAGTAGATGGTAGCTTATGGCGAATCATTTCAATGTACAGTGAGCAAGTGAGCAACACTTGAACGTACGTGTTGTAGTCATTGCCAATCCCAATGGCAAGATTTATTTTGTTGTTTCTAAGAGAGTGGCATATCAACAAAGAACAATTAACTAATGGTTGAAACAACCAGGGATGCATATAGTTTCAATTTTTATGTTCTCATGTCATCTAACTATATAACACATTAGGACTTGAAAACAGTGAGCACGAGGATTTATCTAGATGAAACTCGTTCAATCTCTCCTTTTCTTTTAAAAAGTTTTGCTATGTCGTCAAAGTTACTTAAGTGAAACTCCACACATAGATCCGGCAATGCCACGAGCGAAACACAACAATAAGCCAACTTGCTTACACGGCCGGCCCTTGGCTGATATGTGCGCGCAGGCACAGGTCACAGAGACCGACTCCAACTTGACCCACATACCGGTTCAATCAGAGCACAAACGGTACAAAGGTCACGATGCTGTTGATGCCTAAACCGATTAAGCTAGGAAAGACTAAACATCAAAACCTGGCCATTGACTCTAAGATAGAATAATTAAATAAGTACCTTATGTAGCGTCATGTAAATAAATCAAGCAAGCAGAGTGCACGAGTATACTCAGGTGAGATTATTTTTGGACGAACTCACCCAATCTCCACCCCCATAGTGCCAAACTGCCAATATTAATAAATTTCTTTGTCTTCTTCTCTTATTTCTTTTGCAGTTTAATTCCTTTGAAAATCACCTTGCATGGCAGTACGCTAGTAGCAGAAGCTTGAAAAATCTCGTCTACCTTCTTGCTATGCTTCACATCAAAATAAAATTCGCCTAACTTAATTGTCCAACAATTTTTCAGATTCATTACTGTCCGCAATAATTGAGTCCTCCTCTTTCTGAATTGAGGAGCCATGGGCTCATCAACAGCTACAGGACTCAGATGCAGGCAGATCACAGAGCATGGCATCTTACCCTGTCTGGCCGGTACTGTTCGTCTGGCTGGTGGCCGGTTGATGGTGCTGATTTGTGCTGAGAGGAAAATAATGCTGGCTGACTGGTCGCTGATGCTGATTTGTGCTGAGAGAAAAATACTGCTGGCTGACAGCTGATAAGCAAGCGGACAGGTCAAGATGAATGTTAGGGCTCGAGTTAGTACTTCCATATCTAAATCCGTCGACTTTGCTGTGTTCCGGCTGTAGTGGTGCTCTGCGCTTCAGTCAAGGGTTCCCGGGACTAGATCTAGATGGCCAAGGAGGTTGCCAGTGGTGATGCGCGGTAGAATGACCGGTGTATGCTGCCGTGGTGGATGATGGTGGCTGTATGGAAGCCTGGAAGGGAAGGGGGGATGGTCCTCACCAGTGTTAAAGTTGCTGGCGGTTAGGCAATGACATCAATCGAAGAGAAGGAAATAGAGATGGAGGAATGTTCAATTAATCTAGCTAGACGTTGTCTCCCCTTGGTATAACGGGTGAGCGTGAGTCCTCTTGGTCTAGGGTTGCTCTAACAAAAAAGACGTACACGCTGAAGCTGTGAATATACTCTCATTTTTGTTTATGGATCGAGACACGAGTAATACTTTTATCAACTCAAATTAGCACATGCGTTCAGGCGGTTCTCCCCCTGGCTGCAACTTCCAGCAAAGGCCTTAGCCAGTTTTATATATAAAGCAACTGAAAGATACAGGGATTACCAGTTTATAATAAAGTATAATCCGTTTAAGAGCGGCATCCAACAAATTATAAAAGGACCATCTAGGCCTCGCATCAGAGATGAGTCTAGATGCCCAAACTAAAGGGTTAAGCGAACAGAGAACCATCTATCGGGCCCGCCCTACTGCGGAGCCTACGACTCGACCACCAACGGCTACAGGAGAACCTTCAGACAACGCCTTCAGGAAGGCAAAGACGTAACTGTGTCCGCGTTTGGTTTTCACCACGGAAAGCGTCCACGAACCGCCGTCGAGCGAGAGCCTATAGACAACGCCCTCAAGAGGGAAAGCACACGTCGTTGCCCGACCCGACCCCGGGTCGAAGCTTGCGCTTGAGGACCTCCGCTCGACGAGCCGAGAGCACCTAGACCGACCCCACTCGCTTCCATCCACCTCCCACCATCGCAACCGTCGAAGCTTGTCCGCTGGGTTCTATACGCACCCGCTGGCAACACCCGACACCTCGGGAAGGTTTGGGGACCTCGATGCCCCCAAAGCTTCTGTCGTCCCCTCAATGGGATGACATCGTGCTTCGCAAAGTGAGATAGAAAGCATGAACCTGCGGCGGAAACTTGACGGCGCTACGGGGACGGTTTCGTTGACGACGCGAAAACGGAGGCCGACCATGGAGAAGCCGCAGAGATGGGCCAGGGCTAGAGACGACACCTCCTCAATGCCGCCACCATCGGAGAAGCGTTGACGCCATCCCGACCTAGACCGGAGCTACGGGCCACGAGCCCAGACAGCCGCCGCGGCGGGAGCCACTGTCGCTGCCTCGGCCGACGCCCGCCCCCCCGGTCAGCACTGGTGGTCGGGGCGCGGACCTAGGGATGGGCTCCCAGATCCACCGCCCCGAAGGCAGGGCCGGCTCCTCCAAGCCGCCGCAGGGGGCCGCGGGTCAGCCTGCAAGTGGGTTGGAAACCAAACTATACCCACATCAACCCATTTTCATGAGTGAAATTATATGAATCCACTCCATCCCAAACCACCACCATCACACACCAATCCAACCCAAACCACCACCACACACCAATCCAACCCAAACATTTGAATTCATGATGTAATAACTATTAACCAAACTATGATTACAATCCAATAAGAACCCGTTTTTTGAAAAATTATAATATAGATTCTTGTCACACTGCTTTGCACAGAGGAGCTGCCAGGCATACTGAGTCATCTCCAACAAATTTCGAACTATTTCGATAAAATTTTATAGTGTGAACGCGAGGTTTTAATTCCAGGGTCCGGCTCTTGACATGGGGCCCACGTGTAGGTCTAGCAACACTGCTTTGCACAGAATAGCTGCCAGTTATACTGAGTCATCTTCAACAAATTTCAGTCAATTTTGGTAAAATTTTATAGTGTGAACGCGAGATTTTAATTCCAGGGTCCAGCTCTACACAAAGAACCCATTTCAACCCAACCCAATCCAACCCAACCCGTATTTACATAGAACCTACTCCAACCCACCTCATTATCTAATACTCCCTCCGGTGTCATATTAGAAGTCCTTTTGGACAAGGTTTGAGTCAAACATTAGGAATATGAATCATAAATAATATTTAAGTCGTTGAGTTTGGAAATGTGAAAATTATATAAATAAATTGGTCTTGAAAATTACTTTCATAAAATTATACATATATAACTTTTTAAAAAATATTTTTATAAAAAAGAGAAGTCAAAGTTGTGCTTTGGTGATCGTGTCGCTGTGCTAAAGGACTTCTAATATGAAACTGGAGGGAGTATAATCCATTTCAATCCACTCCAATACACTCCACATCAAAATCCAACCCATTAAACCCATTTAAACCCAAACCGTTTGCAGGTGAGCCACGGGCCACCTGGTCGCCGGGCGCCTCTATTGCGACCTGTCGCCCCCGGTCGCCGCGAGCCCCGACCGGACCCGGCCGTCGGGCATGGGCTTCAAGCGCCGCTCACCCACGGACACGGCCGCCAGCCGGCCTCGCGCCCCAGGCTGCCGCGCGCCTGCAGCTCTCGGGCCGACGCCCAGCACGGCCGCCTGCCACCACGCCCAGGACGCCTCGCCCCGGCCGCCACGCGTGTCGTCAGCAACCGCCTCACCGGATCCGCGCCCGAGACGACGGAGGAGGCCGGATCCGCGCCGGATCTGGCGCGCGCCGCCGCCGCCATCGCCGGCCATCAGAGCTCCGCGCCGCCCGCACGAGGGAGCCCCAAATCAGTGGCTCGACAGCTCGAAGATAGACTCGCAACAGCGCAAGGGAAACGTGACTGTAAAAAAAAAGATCAATCACTGTATGCACTACTAGTTGACAGATTGTCAAAACTTTCCAGTGTACTCGGGTAGTAGCACTGTAGCAGAAGCAGATCATGCTGTAGCGCGAAACTAATCCGCTACTTTACGTTACCATGATCTTCCCATCCCGTGAACACGGACGAATAAATAACGGATCCAAGCCGGCCGATCACTCCCCATTCCAACACGGGAACGTTTTTCAGTGAGCGAATGCGTGCCGTTGCTCTCCGAGTCTCTGTTCAATCGCGCGCGCCTCCATTCAGAAACGGGGAGAAAACGACACCTGGTGCTTGTTCATATACCGCGGCGTCAGGTCTGCTACTACCATGGCCGTGTTTAGTTCCATAAAGTTTGCAAAAAGTAACTCCCAAGTTTAGTATGAAAAAGAAAGATTCCCATCACATCAAAATGTCATAACATGCATGGAGTACTAAATATAGATAAAATCAAAAACTAATTTCACAGTTTTGTTGTACTCTACGAGACGAACATTTTGAGCCTAATTAATTAATTTTTGGATAAATTTTCACACGTACAAACGAAAATGCTACAGTAACGTAATAATTACGAAGTGACATCTTACTCCCAAATTCAACATCCCAATTCTAACATCTAAACACCCCCGTGGCAGGAATGCGCGCGCGCGTGCTTGTGCAGCAGGCCGCGCTGCAGCGTATGTATCGCGGCGCCGCTAGCGTTTGCGTAGCAGGCACAGGCACAGGCAGAGACAGCAAGGCGTTGAACTCAAGGACGGAAGGTTGCAGGAAGGCGCATACGGTTTGACGACGCCGAGTGCAGTGCACCTACGTACTACTCGTAGAATTACACCTACCTACGGGAGTACGGGACCGTGTGCTTTCTGGTTTGTGGGGTGCCTTCGTTTCCGATAGATATGCTGTTTTGTCAACTCCATGAGCTGATGAGCATGCGATTCGCAATAAAAAAAGAAAGAGCTTCATGAGCATGGCATCGGAGATGTCGCACGAGAGAAATGAGGCGAAGTGCAAACAAAAATAGGACACATGTTTTTTTAAGATTACACAGTACAACGCAGACGCTCACACACGTATACATACTCACTCTTATGAATACATTAAAAATATAACACATGTACCACGATGAGTTTTCTCCCTTTTTTACTGAAAAAAGGACACCAGATATATATCCCGGCCCAGTTGCATGTATCTGGGCTGCTCACCGAACGGAACGAAAACCGGACTTGATAACCAAATATGCTGCAGCTAGAACACAGTAAGAGAATTTGTCCCCACACACACTTGAACTAGAAATGATAAGTCGCTGTTATCAAGAGCTAAAATTCCAGTATTATATTCCCTTACAAACATAACATGAATGTATCAACCATGGCACAGGCTACGGCAACTTCTGGTTCAAAGTGATTATCATCGTGGCCTTCCAAACTGAAGTGTTGGCAATACTCCCATGTCCTATCCTCGTGTATCCTCAAAAATTTGCACTGTCCGCTGCCTGATTCATCACAAGAGGCATGAGGAGCATGCTCGCAAAGTGGATCATCACAAGAGACACTATGGAATGTGCCAGACTTAATGCACAACAAGTTGGGTAAGGGGCGGCGACGAACAGCAGAGCAGTGAGTGTGAGAGCAGAAATGCTCGGTGAGCATGGGAGAGAACTGAGAGAACATGTCTTCAGCCTTCAGGACTATGCAGAATTTACAGGAGCCGCTCAAAAGCCTGAAGGGACACGAACTAGATCAACTTATAATACAATATTTTCTTCGTTTCCCAGGTTATGCATGTGGTAAGCATGAACAAATCGATCACCCTATACATGCTGTGGACTAAGGAACTCGTTTCCAAACTACGACCAAATCATGCATTTCTTGACCACCAGCCATGAGGAACAATTCGTGTTTTGGTGGCTCACGCAGTCCATCTGTTTTTTGTTTTTCTAAGGCAGCGCACTCATTACAACTTCAAGATTGAGATGCAGTTCGCTTAGTAGCTAAATTTTTAAATAAATGTAATAAAAATATGGAAAAAATCAATTTTCAGCATCCAACTATCATTAAAGTTTGAGTTTCAACATTCAACTATAAAACCTGATAGAGAGAGCTATTCAGCTGTTGAAATCGGGCAAATTTAGCCCTCTAAATTTGTTCCAATGGTTAAATTTAAAAAATCATAGTTAATTCATTTCAAACAAAAAATATAAAACAAGTACCAAAATTTTCATATGGCCTTCGGAATTTAAACAACCTATTAAAGTCTATATGAAATTGACCCATAAATAAACACCTAAGTTTTTTCTGATACAAAGAGCTAAACAAATCGATAAATATTTCAATTTATGTGCTTATTATGAAGGAAAATACCCAAACTAAGGAGGATATAGAATATGATACATAATAACATCCGACCTCTATCTATAATAAAGGCTCTTTTAGAAAATCTTAGACTCAATAGTGAAGATGATAAATATTCTACATACCAATAATTAATATTAGCACCCGGCACCACCCATGTGCCCTTGGGCCTTCTCAACGAGCGCCTCATCAGCGCATCACCGCTCCCCTACTATCTCTCTATCAAACTACTCCTCTATCCCTCCACTTTGGCGACATTCCTACTCCTCCATCCCTCTCCTTTGGTAGCTCTCGTACTCCTCTATCGCTTCCCTTTGGCGGCGCTCCTCCTTTGGCACTACAGTCTTGCCCTCCCTCCCATTTCCTCCCCCTCCCCCGTCACAATCTTCACCTACTGCACACTCGTAGCCTAGCCGTAGGCTAGATGCGACATGCGGCTCCGGCCTAACCCATGACCATAAATGGGTTGCTCCAATGTGTGTCAATGGGGCGTGCAGGGTGGCACCAAGCACTGTGGCGGAGCCGTTTTTGATGTCACACCAGGCCAGGTGGAGGCGTGGGCAGGGCATGTGCCGATCGAGGTCGGATTGAAGAGGAACTGAGGAAGGCGACAACACGCTTGCCCCAGCATAGCTCAATTAAGCCATGAGTCTGCTCCATTTTGTTGTTGTAGAGCTTGATTCAGCCACGATTTGTAGCACAATAGGGGGAAGCTGGCGGGGCTCAATTTTAGATGCAAATCCGCTCGATTCGGCTGCAATGGAATATAGAGGCCATGTATGGCATTGTCCAAGAGGGCGGCAATGGAGCTTGGGGTCGGGGTCCTGATTGGGTCAACACCGACGAAATGGAAAAGTGTGGGAATGGACCGATAGGTAAACTCATCTTAGAGCATCTCCAAGAGCTCTTATATACCCCGTTGGCTAGCTAAAAAAGAGAAAAAAAATTTGCAGCCAATAGGCTAGCTAACTGGATAGCTATTTTTCACGCTAGCTATCTCCTCCCCTTCGCTAGGTATATTTGCCTAGCCAGGCGCGCTCTCCATCGATGCTCGCCAGTTTTAAAGAGTCTGTTGACTTACCCCAGTTTTTAGGAAGCTTTTTGTTTTTTAGCTAGTCTCATAATATTTAAATTAGTTATGATTATTGCTAGTCTCTTGTAGATACTCATAAAGTAGGGAAGGTTATTTTCACACAAGTAATGCAATTAACCAAACAAACTCATACATGGACCAGCCTTAGCCAAGTCAACCAACTAAACGTTGCCCCGTTGTATCTCGGAAGCCATACTTAGGCTGCATCAGCAGTTCATGATCTCTTCAGCTTGGAGCATCGTGTTGTATGCTTGTTATGTACAGTTGTGTATTGCACGTTAAAACTTGTACAGAAGGTTCATACAATTGAATCATCGAAGCTAGAAATCAGTGAAATTAGCTATCTCCCTGATGAATGCCAACTGAAAATGGTGCATCATGTTTCATCAGAAATTGTCAGAATGCATGCCTTTTAGCAATGGGCCACAGAAAAAGTGGATTGGGGCATTGGGCCGTATTGGCTCGGCGGCGCGGTAATTGCCATCGACTCCGAAGAAGAGATCGCTGCGCGTGATTACAAGGCTTAGACACGAAGAACCGTCAATCCCGACAGATCGATCTCTCGCCTACGTTCGGTCCGCCTCGTCTCCCGCCGGCGACAGCGATGGCCGCCGCCGCCGCCGCCGTCCCCGTTAGGAGGCTCACCCTCTACGCCGAGCTCGAAGCTGAAGACCGCCGCGAGATGCAGACGACGTTCCAGTCTCGCCCCGACAGCGCAGCGCAGGCGCTGCACGACATGATCGGCGCCATGCTCTCCCGGCCGGCGGCCCGGCGCGTGGAGGAGCTCCGCATCGGGGTCCAAATGTTCGCCAGGGCGTCCACGGATGTGATCCCGGGATGGGGGTTTCGCGAGCTCAGGCTTGGCGCCCACCCGTCGGAGGCTCTGCGAGTGCTGCACGTCACCAACTGCGGCGACCTCACGCCTGCTCCCCCCGGCACGTCCTTCCCGCGGCTGGCAGAGATGCGGCTGCGGGGGTGTGAAGTTTCCTATAAGGAACTACAGGGCATGATCGACGCCGCGCCGGTGCTGGCCTCCTTGCAGCTGGAACATGTCTCAGTCTCTCTCTCCAGCGATGAAGTACTAGAAGAACTGAGCAAGGTCAATGGTTCTCGTGCAGAGGCCGTGCAATGCTACCGGCTTCGCTGCCCTTCGGTCACGACTCTCGTGCTGGAGAATTGCCGGTGTCCATGGTCGGTGCGAGATGGCATCCAGCTTGACATGCAGAGACTAAGATACTTGAGGTTCAAGGGATCTGTTCATATTGAGCGACTGTCGCTGAAATCACATGCCCCGTGCTTGGATCGAGTTGATTTGCACTTCATCGACCGTGTCTGCCTGCTTGACGACGATGAAGACAACAAAGTCCGGATGCCTTTCTGGCAGTTTCTTCGAAATTTCAACAACGCAAAGGTATTGAAGCTGAAACTGAACTACCCGATTGGCCACATCGCTGTTGTTGAGGAGAAGGAACTTGATGCGCTCCTAGGTGATAAGTTGTTCGGAAATCTCGAGCGCCTTCAGCTAGAAGGGAAATACATGCCCGATCGTAAGACCACAGGCTTTGCAATGGCAAATTTGCTCCATTGTTGTCCTGTGGTCTGTGACCTCCGTCTCAAGTTGAACAAGGTGTGTCCAAGAATAAGCGCATCACATTTGCATCGTTTTGCAAAGAAGAAGGCTCATTCTGATTTTATCGAGTCTGTTGATCACTTCAAGAACCGTAGGATCTCGTCAGGTGAAGACGGGGATGATAACTGCGAGGTTTCTGACATCCCTGGCTTGAGCGATCATTCATTCAACTGCATGCGCTAACACCTAAGAAGAGTGAGCTTGCAATTCCGGATGGAAGACGAGCCGAATTGCTTTGGTTTCCAACTTGCTAAATTCTTCACCGAGAACGCAATGGTTCTGGAAGAAATGCATATCGACGACTGATGTCACAGGATACACGAGCACTTGAGCGGCAAGGTTGGAAGATGGGCCAAGAATTCATCAGAAAGGAGAAACCACTCGTCCGTGCTCACTCGACGGGAGGGCAGTGACCACCTGAGCAAGCTCAGCGACGGGGTCCTCGGTCACATCCTGTCCTTCCTCTCGGCCTTCGAGGCGGCACAGGCGACCGTGTGCTCTCACGTCGGTGGCGTCACATCTTTGCCGCCGTCCACATAATCTCTCTGGATCAGCAGGAGAGCTCGATACGCCACGACCATGGATTCTGGCCTCTGCCCTTCGTGCCCTCACCCTTCGGCGACGTCGTCAGTGCCGCGCTCCTCGGCTGCCACCGCGGCGGTCGTGCCGGCGCCCCGCTGCGCGAGCTCCGCATCGCCTTCCGAGATTTCCTCGGGCTGACCCCCACCATGGTGGACCAGTGGCTCTCCAGCGCCGCGCAGCTGGCCGGCAGCGAGCTCCACTTCCGCATGGGCCTCGGCGGCGGCCTCGTATGCTCCCTCGGCCGTCGTAGGTCCGACCCAGCCGACGCGACGTTCGGCGGAGAGCGTGATGACGATTGACGAGGATGCTGAATTCCCCGCATTGTCGTCGCTGACCGACGGCGAGGACGATGCCGTGCCACGCGTGATCTCCGCGCCGAGAAGGCTCTTCTCCTTGGCCATGCTACGGTCCCTTTGTCTCGGGCCTTGCCGGCTCGACCTGCCAGCCGCCATCAATCTGCCGTCGCTCGAGTCGCTGTTACTGACCCGATCGAGTCGTTGGGCCGGAGGCCGGCGCGCAGGTACAGCGGCTGGTCACCGCCTGCCCGCGCCTCGCTGATCTGACGCTCGAGGCCTGCGCGACCCTCACCACGCCTCCGTCCTCGACAAGCGCCTCCGCAGGCTGGCCCTCCGGTGCTGCCACGAGCTGGCAGCCGTCGCCGTCGACGCGTCGGGGCTTGGGGTTCTCGAGTATAGGGGCGACGTGCCCGCGCCCTCGTTCCTGACCATGCGCGGCGGCCCGCCACGGATCTCGTCGTGCACCCTCGACTTCTGCGGCGAGGAACCCTCGGATCCGTCGGAGCTCAGAGACTTCCTCCAGCTCCTCGCCTCCCCTCTACGCCGAGCTCGAAGCTGAAGACCGCCGCGAGATGCAGACGACGTTCCAGTCTCGCCCCCACAGCGCCTGTC
>OAMR01000299.1:1014980-1025034 GCA_900205405.1 Echinochloa crus-galli
ACGATTGAAGAGGACGGCGACCGAGTCCCCGCCTTTGCAAATCTCACCCGATCCGGACCGTACGTGGTCGATCTAACGGCAGCCAAGGACCCAGTGGGTAATACCGTCCACCCCTGGTCGTCGTTTCATTTACCGTCCGCCCCTGGTCGTGGCCCCGGCGCCGCCTCCGCCTACGCTGCATGCCGTGGCTCTCGCCGGTCGCCGGAGCGACGCCGCGCCGGTCTGCCTGTCAGGCACGAGCTCCCGTATCCGTTGCGCTTCGCCGCGAGACCCGAGACGAGAGCCTCCTTGGGCGTGTGTCGCCGACCGCCGTGGTCACCAGCAGCGGCTTCCTGCTGGTCGCCGTAGCCGGCAGAGGGCGCGACGACATGATGCAGCCATCACAGAATCCATGGGCGGCTGTACCCGGTGTCGGCTGTCTACAGTCTCGACACGCGCAGCTCACCTGCGTGCTGCGCCGTGACGCCGGATCCACGGCGCCGGGAGCCCAGGACCTCGTTCGCCTTCGCCACGCCATGGCCACAGCGCGTCCACACAGCAAAGCTATCCTATCTGCAAGGTACGCACGCGCTGACCCCGATGCCATCGTCGTCGTCTCCGCTCATTGGTCGCTACCCCGTTTGGCAGGTCGCCGGCGGCTGTGCGCCAATTGTTCGCTGCTTTGCCACTGATGGCACACGACTATTCTGAATTTCCTACTGAATAAAACCATTTACTTCACCTCCCTAAGAATTAGTCAAGCAAGCAGCAACTCTGGTTCTCATGTCTGGCAAATCAACGACGCGTGCTTCACACAAGAATCTAAGTTTACACGGCTGGATTCCCAGCGGGAGCGTGCGTCGCCTTGTTAAGCTTAAAACTAACCGGCGGGAGCGTGCAACGTTCAGTCTTCCTTCGATGAGATCTGTCACGAAACTGTGCAGAGAACGCCGTGACGATCCACCTTCTTGGATGGCACTGCGTGAAGCCTCGCGCAATTCTGCAGCTCTTCTTCTCATTTCTTGCCTACTACCATCACCCAACCCAAGCACATAAGCTTTGACCATCATCCAACCCAAGCCAGACCGTGTTTCTTTAGGGGTGGCAAATTTTTGCCAGCCCCTTTGAAGCTCAGGTATCCGATTACAGGATAACTGATTATGGCTTAGCTGAACCAGACAAGATTTAACGGTACCTATTAACACATATAATTGGATTGCGTTACAAGAGTCAAACCAAACGCCACTTGCTTCGGCTTAGTTTATAGAGGGGTAAAGTGTGTGGTGTTGGTGGTTTAGATTGGGCTGAATGTACTACGGCTTGGATAGCTTGGTGCAGAATCGGTCTGGATTTGGGCCCATTAGCTCGATTTGTACTACATCCAACAATATTCGCATCCATCGCTGCTAGCAATATATGTTGGCATAAGCGTTGCGTGAGTCTTGTCAGAGTCTTTGTTCAAATGTGAGTCTGGTCGTGTTACGTAGCTAGTGTTTAGCGTATTGGAGTAGGACATGGTTGATGTCGTGCTAGATCATATCTGTACTCGAGTCGGTTGTAAACTCCACGCCGTGACGTTGTAGGCGCATGAAACGGACTCTGCTGTGAAACGGTGTTCCGTTCCGATGCGGCACGGCGTGGGGGAGTCTCGCACATATATATGAATAAAGTTGTGTTGAGGGGCTGCAACGTTGGGCAGCAACAAATTTCCTTATTGTCTGTTCTCTTATTTTCTCTTGTTTCAATCTATTTCGCCGACGTGCTCTGCGTTCGACGATCCTAGCTGATCTATCGTGGTCAGGTTCTAACAGACGCTGACCACCAGAGCGGCCAGCAGGAGGAGCTGCTTGCGGTGCTTGAACTCTGATGGGTGACTACTAGGCTCCTCCTCGGCGCCAGGCGCTGACGCCGGCATCATCATCGTCAATCTCTAGCTTAATTGCTGGATCCCCCTGGATGAGTGGCAGGAAAAACTGGGGGATTAATAGGGACAGTATGAGTAGAGCAGGTTTGTTAAGCACAGCTTGTGCTGGTACTAGTGTTTTACGGGTTGTATTTTTTTCTTTGCAAAGGTGTTGTGGACACAGCGCGATGGCACGTGATCCTGAGGCTGTAATGGCGCGGACATGGAGAAGAGAGTCCTGCAATTGACTAATGTCGACCTGAAGACCTCAACTACTCCGAGAACTAAAATAGAAGGACCGTTTTGGCGGCAGTTCTTACGATTTGAAAGGGGTCATCTGGCACCGAGGCCGCTGCATGCATAGAGATCTGATATAGCTCAAGGATCCAGCTAATGTGCAATGCTCTAATTGTCATGAGCTGTCTAGAGACACTGATGGGCAACGAGCCCTATTTTTTTAGTAATTTCCAACTTCAAACATGTGTATGGAGAATACCACAAACACTACAGAAAAGAGCATATGTTCCAAGTGAATATGTAGCCAACACATCAGAAAACCTGAAGTATCCAAGAAAAGTAACAAAATTAAAGTAAGAGAAGAAACACAAAATCTCCATTAAGCTACTCTGAAAACAGCAAAAGAGGCTTGGGATGCAATCAAGACTATGCGTCTTGGAGCGGATCGTGTCAAAGAAGTCAATGCACAGAAGCTCTTGGGGGAGTTCGAGGCTATGACGTTCAAACCCGATGAGACGATTGATGACTTTGCGCTATGAATTACCAAGTTGGTGACTGATCTGCGCTGTCTCGGTGAGGAGAGCGTGACTGATACGAGGATGGTAAGAAAATTTCTCCGGGTTGTGCCAGCGAAGTATGCTCAGGTGGCAGTAGCTGTCGAGATGGTTAAAGATCTCAAGACTCTCACAATTGAAGATCTGGTGGCGCATCTCAGGGCGGCTGAGGAGAGGTTTGATCCCTCGGTTGATCAGGTGACAGAGAAGACCGGGAAGCTGTTGTTGACTGAGGAGGAGTGGGCGATGAAGAACAAGAGCAGGATGGTGACTGATACTTCCGGTTCAAACTCCAAGGGTGGTGGAGGAGGAAACTATCAGAAACAAGACAAGAAGAATTGGAAGCCTCGATATAATAAGCCAAGGGATGGTGATGCACAAGACTCTGGCCTGAATTCTCAGGGACCTCCGATGAGGAGAGGGACGGGCCCGTCCTCCGGGTTGTACTGGACATCGGAGGGAGATCGACAATGGAGTCATGACAGTTTATGAACGCTCGGAGGGCATGCTAAATCCATTGATCAAGGTCGAGAGGAAGAACAGGTTGTATATCATGAATGTGAATCTGACAGTTCCAATCTGCCTGTTGTCCAAGATGGATGATGAAGCCTGGCTCTGGCACGCTCGGTTTGGCCACCTCAACTTCAGGTCACTTTGTGATTTGGGACAGAAAAGGATGGTGGAAGGGATGCCTTTGATCCAGCGTGGTGAACAGGTCTGTGATGGGTGTGCTCTTGGGAAACATCACCGACGGCCGTTTCCACAGGCATCAGCATATCGGGCAACCACGGGGCTAGAACTAGTCCATGGAGATTTATGTGGACCTATAACCCCGGCTACACCGAGTGGCAAGCTGTACTTTCTTCTGGTTGTTGATGATTACAGTCGCTATATGTGGCTAGAATTGATGAAGACAAAAGATGAGGCATTTGAGTGTTTCAAGAAGGTGAAGTCAGCTGCAGAGATGGAATCTGGACGTCTGTTGAAGGCATTCAGGACTGATAGAGGTGGGGAGTTCAATTCAGGAGTGTTTACTGTTTATTGCAATTCTATTGGCATCAAGCACAACACCACTGCTCCTTATACACCATAGCATAATGGTGTTGTCGAGAGAAGAAACCAGTCTGTAGTGGAGATGGCACGGTGTTTATTGAAATCCAAACAAGTGCCTGGTTATTTCTGGGGAGAAGCAGTGACGGTGGCGGTGTATTTGCTCAATAGAGCACCAACAAAAAGCCTGTATGGAATAACACCCTATGAAGCATGGTATGGAAGAAAGCCCGGTGTTCGACATCTCAGAACTTTTGGTTGCATAGCTTACGCTAAGAAAGTTGGACCGGGGGTCACGAAGCTGGCTGATAGGACAGTCCCTGGAATTTTCGTAGGTTATCAGCCCGGATCAAAAGCATACAGGGTGTATGATCCTGTGAAGAAGCACTTGATGATCTCACGAGATGTGATCTTCGATGAGAAGAGGAGCTGGAGTTGGGGGGTGAACAAAACAGGAGCTGCAGGAGTGACAGGCGAAGGAGATACTGATGCTGTTGTTGATACAACCTTCAGTTACCCAACCTTCAGTTACCCTGACGAGTTTCCGACAACAGACGATAGTACAGTTTCGTCAGGATCAGGCACAGGATCGGATTCAGATTCTGGTTCCGGCTCGACTGTTTCTACAACTCCTTCTACAACTCCATCTCTCGAGGATGCTGGTGGATCGTCACCGCCTGGTGGATCGTCGCCGCATACTCCGGTGCAATCAAGTGGTGGATCGACTGGTGATCAGCCGATACAATGGGCCACACCACCCACTGATGGTGATATCGATTCAGAGGGGGTGCCGCTGCGTTATCGTACTGTCACTGATTTACTAGAGTCGACAGTGCCGTTTCAGCTGGACTACAGTGGCGTTTGCTTTATGGCAGCCGAGGAACCGAGCTCGGTGGAGCAGGCTTTGACAGAAAGCTGCTGGAGAGACGCTATGCAAGCTGAAATGCAGGCTATTGAGGCTAATCAAACTTGGGATGTCAGTGAACTGCCAAGGAATCAGAAAGCGATCGGTCTCAAGTGGGTTTTCAAGGTGAAAAAGGATCCTCATGGCAACATTGTTAAACACAAAGCCCGGCTTGTTGCTAAAGGGTATGCACAACGGTATGGTGTGGATTTTGAGGAAGTTTTTGCACGTGTTGCCCGGATTGAAACAGTAAGGGTTTTGCTGGCTCTTGCAGCACACGGTGGATGGGAAGTCCATCATATGGACGTTAAATCAGCATTTTTAAATGGTGATCTCTTGGAGACAGTCTACGTGCAGCAACCACCCGGTTTTGTTGTCGGCAAAGGTGACAAAGTTCTGAAACTCAGAAAGGCGTTATATGGACTTCGTCAGGCACCTCGTGCATGGAATTTCAAACTCGATCGTGAGTTGACAGCTTTGGGTTTTGTAAGGAGCAAGTTGGACAATGCCGTGTATAAAAAAGGAAGTAAGGAGTCTCTTCTGATTGTTGGAGTGTATGTAGATGATTTAATCATCTTGGGACCAAAGGCCGAGGACATCAGTCGGTTTAAGCAGGAGATGCAGCAGAAATTCAGTATGAGCGACCTCGGGCTCCTCAGCTATTATCTTGGCATAGAGGTAAAGCAGGGAATAGGAGGGATAACGTTGAGTCAAGGATCTTATGCATCAAAAATCCTGGAGAGTGCTGGGTTGCAGCACTGTAACTCGTCTGACACACCGATGGAACCACGGTTCAAGCTTTGCAAAGGAGCAGACTCTGAAGCTTTGAATGTTACAGCATATCGGAGTGTGATAGGTAGCCTCAGATATTTGGTGAATACCAGACCGGACTTGGCATATTCGGTGGGAGTGGTAAGCAGATTCATGGAGGCTCCTGGGAAGGCGCACTGGGCAGCTGTTAAACGAATTCTGAGATATGTTAAAGGCACATTGAGCTATGGTTGCAGCTGCCGGCAGAGGGCGCGACGACATGATGCAGCCATCACAGAATCCATGGGCGGCTGTACCCGGTGTCGGCTGTCTACAGTCTCGACACGCGCAGCTCACCTGCGTGCTGCGCCGTGACGCCGGATCCACGGCGCCGGGAGCCCAGGACCTCGTTCGCCTTCGCCACGCCATGGCCACAGCGCGTCCACACAGCAAAGCTATCCTATCTGCAAGGTACGCACGCGCTGACCCCGATGCCATCGTCGTCGTCTCCGCTCATTGGTCGCTACCCCGTTTGGCAGGTCGCCGGCGGCTGTGCGCCAATTGTTCGCTGCTTTGCCACTGATGGCACACGACTATTCTGAATTTCCTACTGAATAAAACCATTTACTTCACCTCCCTAAGAATTAGTCAAGCAAGCAGCAACTCTGGTTCTCATGTCTGGCAAATCAACGACGCGTGCTTCACACAAGAATCTAAGTTTACACGGCTGGATTCCCAGCGGGAGCGTGCGTCGCCTTGTTAAGCTTAAAACTAACCGGCGGGAGCGTGCAACGTTCAGTCTTCCTTCGATGAGATCTGTCACGAAACTGTGCAGAGAACGCCGTGACGATCCACCTTCTTGGATGGCACTGCGTGAAGCCTCGCGCAATTCTGCAGCTCTTCTTCTCATTTCTTGCCTACTACCATCACCCAACCCAAGCACATAAGCTTTGACCATCATCCAACCCAAGCCAGACCGTGTTTCTTTAGGGGTGGCAAATTTTTGCCAGCCCCTTTGAAGCTCAGGTATCCGATTACAGGATAACTGATTATGGCTTAGCTGAACCAGACAAGATTTAACGGTACCTATTAACACATATAATTGGATTGCGTTACAAGAGTCAAACCAAACGCCACTTGCTTCGGCTTAGTTTATAGAGGGGTAAAGTGTGTGGTGTTGGTGGTTTAGATTGGGCTGAATGTACTACGGCTTGGATAGCTTGGTGCAGAATCGGTCTGGATTTGGGCCCATTAGCTCGATTTGTACTACATCCAACAATATTCGCATCCATCGCTGCTAGCAATATATGTTGGCATAAGCGTTGCGTGAGTCTTGTCAGAGTCTTTGTTCAAATGTGAGTCTGGTCGTGTTACGTAGCTAGTGTTTAGCGTATTGGAGTAGGACATGGTTGATGTCGTGCTAGATCATATCTGTACTCGAGTCGGTTGTAAACTCCACGCCGTGACGTTGTAGGCGCATGAAACGGACTCTGCTGTGAAACGGTGTTCCGTTCCGATGCGGCACGGCGTGGGGGAGTCTCGCACATATATATGAATAAAGTTGTGTTGAGGGGCTGCAACGTTGGGCAGCAACAAATTTCCTTATTGTCTGCTCTCTTATTTTCAATCTATTTCGCCGACGTGCTCTGCGTTCGACGATCCTAGCTGATCTATCGTGGTCAGGTTCTAACAATATAAACACGGCTAGAGCTACAGTACGGGATTTGCTAGCCTTACAGAAAAAAGGTGAAGTTTTTTCCACCCGAACAACTATATAAGCAATACGTTATCGGTAGCACCTCGATCTCACAAAGAGCTAAAAAGCTAGTTACTAGCAAACTAAATTGATCGATTGTTTGCTCCGGATAGATCATTTGTATCCGCCAAGTGTCTGCGGCGGCTTAATTATTTGCTACTCCGTAGTACCTAGCTGCACCATGATCCCGGGCATGGCCGTCTACCACGCCGTGGAGGCGATGGCGCCGCTATACACGGCGGCGGCGCTGGGCTACGCATCCGTGCGGTGGCTCAGGGCCTTCTCCGCCGAGCAGTGCGCGGGGATCAACCACTTCGTCGCGCTCTACGCCGCGCCGGCGCTCATCTTCCACGTGGTCGCCACCAACGACCCCTACGGCATGGACGGCCGCCTCATCGCCGCCGACACGCTGCAGAAGGCGGCTGTCCTGCTCTCCCTCATGGCATGGGCGCTCCTCGTCGCCCGCCGCCGCGGAGGGGACGCCGACGGGAACGCTGCGCCGGCCCGCGCGTCGCCGCTGGAGTGGGTGGTGACTAACTTCTCGGCGGCGACGCTGCCCAGCACCCTCATCATGGGCGTCCCGCTCCTCAACGGCATGTACGGACCCGTGTCCCGAGGCCCCATAGCGCAGATCCTGGTGATGCAGCTCTGCGTCTGGTACAACGTGGTCATCTTCCTCTACGAGTACACGGCGGCGCTGGATGCTGGTAGCGCCAAGATCAGCCCCGAACCAGCCGTGGTGGAGGCTGTGGCGGCTGGCGGCAGAGGATGGCGCGTGCGATGAAATCGGTGACAGTGTCGTGGCTTATACCATAGCGACGGAGGAGGTAAGCAGTGGCAGCGCCGATACGGCGGCGGCGGCGGATGTCTTTCCATCGTCGGCTCATCAGCAGGCGCCGTCAGTAATGATGCACGTCGTATGGATGGTGGGGAAGAAAGTTCTGAAACTTCCGAATACCTATGCGAGTTTCCTAGGCCTCATCTGGTCTCTAATCGCGTTCAAGTGTGTCCATTTCATTCAACCCTGTTTTTAGTATGATTTGGCTAAGAAGATATTCGTTTCTAATGATCCCGTCCGTACTTGGTACGGTTTCCTTTTCAGATTTGGGATCAGGATGCCGAAAATTGTCGACGACTCTCTGTTCACCATATATACAACCACAGTTGGGCTCAGCATGTTTGCTTCAGGTTTTCCGTCATTCCGATATGCTTCGAGCAATTCAGCACATGAACTTTGTAAATATATCACCATTTGTTACTGTAAATCCATATCCATATCCATATCCATTCCAGGGACATTCATGGCGCGGCAGCCCCAGTTCGTCCCATGCGGATACGCCATCGCATCGCTCTTCATGGTCCTCAAGTTCCTGGTAGGCCCGGTGGTCATGCTACTGGCCTCACTCGCTGTCGGGCTGCATGGCACGCTTCTGCACATTTCTGTTGTACAGGTAGGCCCACACACAACCCAACTACTTCTCATGATTTTCATCTAAATAGGCTCATTTTTTTAAAAAAAATGAAAGCACAAAAAAGAGCATTATATTCTCTGTTCTTTCAGAAAAAGAACTCAAACGGAATGAAAAAAAAAAATATTGCAGGCGGCGCTCCCCTTGGCTGTGAATTCGTTTGTGTACGCTGCAGAGTACAAGGTCCACACTGACATCATGAGCACTGGGTTTGTAACTTTTACCAGCAGATACTGTTAAACTGGGAGGAAACAGTATGTATTTCATGAATGTGAATGCGACGAGGCTGAATCTAAGCTATTTGTTCTTGCAGGGTCATTCTTGGGGCCTTTATTTCACTACCCGTTACGGCTGTGTACTATATTTTGCTGGGGCTGTGATCGAGAAGATTAAGCTAACTGTTAGCTATTTGCAAGACATGAACTTCATAATTACAGTGCTTAAGATCAGGAGGAAAATTGGATGGTCGCAAAGCTCAGAAGACATATGCGCAAAAGTGCAAGAAAATATGACTGAAGCTACCAAAATAAGATTATTATTTAGCAGATGTTATAAAAAATGTGTTCTTAAAATGTTCCAACTACCAAGTACTATAAGATGCTGTGATCCTTAGCACCATGCATTTGGAGCTCGTTGTCGTAATTTTTTTTTTTGCTTTGGCGGATCATGCGCCAGCCTTTTGTTTATTGGATTTAGTTGGAGTTGATGGTTAATGGAACTTGTTCCCATCTATGGAAAGAATAACATCTAACAGCAACATAACCAAATTACGTTAGGGGAAATATATTGGTGCTGTTTAATAGACCATCTTATATATTAACATATAATTTTAAGATAAATTATCATATAACATGTACATTATGTTGTTGTTTTGATTGTCTCGTAGTAGTACCCCTTTAATTATCATACAATAGTGGGGTTGTATTATAGTCATAAAATTTAGCTTATGAGTAAGTTGTTCCGCAAAACAACAATCCCTTTTGAGATGGATCGGAGGGAGTATAGCGTGAATTGCAATGCTTGGAGGGAGTATTAATCAAGCAGCATTATTACAATCATTTTGCAAGCGGTGCTGCAAGGAGCTCGGAGGATACCCGTCCCAAAAAGAGGATGTGTTTAAATCAAAAACATATTTTATTCATTTCCAGTCGGATGAGTTGATTATTCATTTCCACACTACCACAGAAAAGGTTTCGAGGGGCGGTTAGAAACATATTTGTAGCAACGGGCCGTCCGCCCGCGCTTACTTTTCGCAGCTAGAAATAACGCGTTTGCGGGCGCTTGATCCGTGGCTAGAAATCATTTGTAGGCGCGGGTCATGGCGTCACCCGCGCCTACAAATCGATTTAAAAAACAAAAAAAAAGCCGCTACCGGGGCTCCCGCTCGCCGCCGGCTCGCCGCTCCACTACGGCCGCCCGCACGCTCCGCTCGCGGCCACCGCTTCCCCCGTG
>OAMR01000299.1:1033231-1063163 GCA_900205405.1 Echinochloa crus-galli
CGCGCTCGACGGCGTCCCACCGGCGGCGGCTGCGGGGGAGAAGCGGGAGGGGGCGGGCGGCAACGCGGACGGCGCGTCCTTCTCGTTCCAGCTCCACCGCGCCAGGGGCGGGTTCGTGGCGCCGGAGGCCACGCCCAAGTTCGGCTCCTTCCACCCGCCAGGGGAAGACGCCGAGCCGGCGGCGCTCGATCTGAAGCCTGCGGAGCGCGACGGCGACGGGGAGGTCTCACTGGAGCCGGGCGATGAAGTCCCCGCGGCGTCGGCTCGTGGGGCGGAGGACAAAGACGAGGGCGGCGAGGTCAATGGCCAAGTCCAGACATGAACGGTGACTTGGTTTTGAACAGCCATAGGAGAGGAGTTGCCTATTACTACTACTCAACCATTGGTAGTAGCAAGCAGATAAGCATTAGTGCTACTCTGCTGCTAGATTCAGATTGCCTTGTTCCACAGTGTGTTCCTAGATTTCTATGCATGCACGACCATTGTTGTGTTGTGCTGTAATCACGTGTATTTACATTGTTAACAATGGAAGAGTTTAATCCATTTGCCCGTTCAATGCCGCTGTTACTACTTGGAATTGTAACCAACGAGGAACAAAGTATAACCAGAATTGGCACAAATGGATGGCCGCCGCGCCGCCGTAGCTAGAACTCGAGGAAACGGGGAGCGACCTGGGGAGTCACTACTTGGAATTGCTGGCTTGCTACTCATGCTACTAGCCTACTAATTGTAACCGAGAAACTTCTCATATTCGGTAACTGTATGTTGACAGAAATCATGGTTGCTATACTGAAAAAATGATACCCATTTCATGGGATCAGATTCTCGTGAACAAAGTATGGTTCTGTGCATTGTCTCCTAATACACAGTAAACCCTCACCTGTATAACCCGCAAAATTGAAATCAAATGCACAAACCGGAATTCAGTCAATAACCGAGGCTGGTAAGTCGTCTTTGCTGAACGCGGCTTTGGACGAGATTGGTTCCCTGTACCACTCGTTCTCATCGCGAGTGAGGAAGCAAGCCTCTGCAGGAAAACACACCAACCCTTTCAAAATGATGGTTCCAATGTGTTAATGCAACTACACTCCATCTCTACATCTTTCTTTTTCGTTCAACAAGTCAGTCGTGACTGAATCCTTCTTGGGACTTGGGAGCATTGAAAGAAAATAACGTGGACTAGAACAATCGGCGTACCTGACACGAAAACATCCTTATAGTCCTCATCATCATATACGAATGCAGGTGGATCTGGAGAACCAATTCCAACAATTGTGCTTCCACTGCAAAGGACATCAAAGGCTTGGTGTCACAGTTTAGACAATGGCGATAATGCACATTTGGAAATGCACAGATAAGAATCTGCAGAGTATCTGTTCTGTTAAGCTATGGTAGATACACATCGCTCACAGATAATATATGGCACATCAAACTGACAGACAGACAGAATGGCTGGGAGTTCCTACACTGACAGCCGTATATAGATAAAATCATAAAGGTGCTCTCCAGACACGCCCTTGTACTAACTACATCCCAGGCAAAATGATACAATGATGGGAATCAGCACTGATGCATCTTTGATAACATGTGTACTTGTGAACAAACATATTCTTCAAAGAGCTTTGCTTACCTTCCTGACATAAAAACAGCATTGTAATCATCCCTGCTAGCTGCAATAATTCGTTTCTTCAACCTCTTAAGTGATGGTAGCACTTCAAAAGCTGGAGGCTCTGAAAAACAGAAACAGGGAACTGATGAAACTTAAGTTATTAAACAAATGATCCTAACACTAAATAAATTGTCACGAGATATGCATACCTAGGTCATTAACACAGACATCTTGTGATATCCCGTTTTGAGTTATTTCTTGGAGCAAGGTCAAAGGATCTGCTCGGCTAGCTTGCTCCAACTTGAATCTCTGCAGCACAAGAAGCTTATGAGCAAAAGCCATGCACTTCAAATTAAGAAAGTAAGAGCTCAATAATTACCTTGTAAACTTCAGCAGTCGAGCATGCTTCAGGCGGCTTTACAAGAACCAATGGTAAATTTTCTGGCAAGGGATTTGGGATATCTTGGACAATCTATATTTAGGTCGAAATCTACAGATTATGATCAGATACTGCAGAAAACTAAGCATTGCACATGGATGTATAAGTCACTATATAGTTTGTAGTTATTACTAAGATAGCTAATCGATCTTTCGAGAAGAGTACTTAGTTGGTCAAATTTAATGGTGGTGATTGTATAAAAAAGAACCAATAACACAGGATAAGCTAAATTGCAATAACATGATCAGCTAAATCAACTTCACTCTGTGGTAAAGTATGATAAAGCTTGTTTCTAACTTCAACGAATGGCCAGCAGGGATACTCCCTGCTGTAAGGACAATAAATTACGTATATATATATATACTGCTCAGTATATTGTGAACAAGTATTTCATGTGCACAATCTGATCACCTATCATTTCAACATGGAATCCACAGATAGAAATACGGAGCTAACTACTGGAACTATTAACATTCACAAGAACAACAGTAGTTTTGGAAGACCCATACTGTACCCCGAAGTTATGATATAGAGCAGGAAGGCCAATTTCACAGGGATCCTTGTGAAGGTCATTCATGCCTTAGTGAAGTGAACTGCACCAAAGCATTCGTGGATGGTATGTGTGTGCACCATGTTCATTTTAGTTACAACCCTCAAGTTGTGAAGGATTTTTTTACTAGAGATCATAATATTCACCCCTTGTCATGTATTACCAAGAATGAAAATCTTTAGGAAGTAGATGCCATGTGAAACGTACCTCTCCTCTACCGGTACAAAATGCTGCTCCGCGTGAAAAGAAAAAGGGAATATCTGATCCAATCTCACCAGACCACTCTTGAAGATCCTTTTCTGAAGCTATGCAGCCAGCAAACTGGTTAGCAGCCCATAGTGCAGTTGCAGCATTACTGCTTCCACCACCAAGACCAGCACCAGTTGGGACCTTCTTATCAAGATGTATCTACAGTTGGATGTAAATGACATGAAACTTAATATCCAGCTTAATGGTCAAAATTCCATAAAAAATGAATTGTGTTAAGGCCAAAAGAAAGCAATTTATCAATAGAAAAGGTTTACGCAATTGACGGTACCCAAAAAAAGTTATCAGTCCCAGTTTTCTGTCGGTAAAGGTTGAGTGCCTTGATGATCTGCAGATTCATTAAACATAATAGTAAAGTTAGGGAAGCTACAAATAAAAAGCATGCATCTGTTAGTATTAGTAATTTGTCAAAATATATAGAGCCAACATACCAAATTGCTTTCATCAACCGGGACACCTGGAACATTAGTTGACAGGCGATCTCTGCTCTTACTTGGTGACAATGAGAATTTGATTGTATCACCTAAACTTATCACCTGTGAGATGATTAGAACTAGTGAATACAGATGATATTTCTTGGCTGTCCAAAGCATGTGACATTGCTTAGTAGGACTTGATCTTAGTCAAACACAGCAATATATTGCACCGCAAATTGCAATTCAGACTAGTATTTCTAAATATAGACAGGTTAACCTCAGCCACAACATCAGAACATATTTTCTTGAGCAACAGTCTTGCAGAGAGAGAAAAAATCAGATCTTTATGCAAGTTGAGTGGGTTTTTCACAGACACAAACATAACATCAGCCTTTGAACAACAATTCTTTACATTATTTCAATGGTATTTACTCTGTAGTTAATTATAGTATTGTGTCTATTTTATCCTCTGTCCTTTTGATGTTTATAAATCACATAAGGATACCAAATTCCGGCACACCATATCTATTCTACTGCTCTAACACAATAAACGTAATCTTCTTCCCAAACCCCTACAACGGTTTCTATTTAAACTGGCAGGACTCCCAAAAATAGGCTGGATGGCATACAAATTGACAAAAGCACCATTTGTATGACACTAATGCAGGAAAACCAAAATTGGTACAAAAAAGCTCACATGAAACAGAGAAGCCAGGTCATGGAACCCATCTGATCTCTTTCCCGTTATCCTCAGGAATACATTAATCTGCATTGCAAAGATGTACATGAGCCTTAATGCGAAGCACAATAGAAGCAAACAAAACGTTTCCAAAACTATTCAGTCATCAGAAACAAGATAGTAATATACTTTGCAAGGTGAGAAAAGGTTGAGCCGTGTCATCCCTGCATCCCTGTCAATTTGATCCGCTAGCTGGTTAAACTTTGCCTGTGGATCATATGAGACCTGCAACATACACCATCATAACTCACAGTAGTTAGAAAATTGCAACATAATTTCTTGATTTCCCTTTTCAACAGAAGAATGTCATAATTCTACTGAAAAAAAAATCGCAAGAATTTAGGAACCAAGCTGGTAAATGCTAGGAAAAAAAACTAAAGAGAGGAAATGATTAAATAATGAAAGGCCTTTTAGAAATCAATGGCAGATTATATAAACATATATTTTTGAAAGACCCTAAAAGTTTGCATAATACACAATCATGAAATTTTCATGAATGTGTCTTCATATAATCTCAGGTTGGTTGAAAAATGTTGTTGGACCTAAACATAGAAAAAGTTTGAATGTCTCACAGGAATACGGTAGCCTAAAAAAAGGAACTACAAGATGAAGCATAAACAAGTTTCACAGCCGCAGGGAAGTGACTAAACGAAACGTTTTCCATGTGGTCTGGGCCTCTGGTTCCCGTCTACTCTGCTGTGAGGGACGCTAGAAGGAAGAGAGGAAACGCTCGCCTTGGCAACGGCGAGCTAGAGAAGCGGCGGCCCACGAATCCTATGGTTCTCCTCCATTTTCTCCCGCAATCCGAGCCAGCCTCACCAATTTTTCCAATTCCTTCGTATAATTGAGGGTTAGGCAAGGCGCGTACCTCCACTTGCCTTGTCCCTTGCTCGAACGACGCGGCGACCTTCAGGCTGGCACCCCGGCAGCCCCTGGCGCTGGAGCCGGGCCTAGCGGCGGGAGACGCCCTCGCCGGCGGTCGGGCCTGGGAGCGGAGGTTCCTGGGCGCCGCCGGGCTGGGGCGGTGGGACGAGTAGAGGCTCTGGGACAGGAGGTGCTGGGAGCAAGCCATGGCCGCTGCCGTTGCCGCTGCCCCGAGTGCGCTCTGCGCTTGCTTTGGAGTTGGTCAGTTGGATATTCTGAGCCGAGACAAGTTTTTCAGAGTCGGATAGGACGACGGGTTCCAGCTGCCGTCTGTGCGGTCAAGAGGTCGTACTCTTCGTCATCGACATGTGTTTGGAAATAGCTGCGGGTTTAGGCGCTTTGGCACTGCCGATGATGAAGAATGGACGCTGGGATGCCGTGCCTTCTCCTCGTGTTAGGACTCGTGGAAGGCGTGGTTGAGTCGCCATCCATTCTCCACTCAGGTTCAACAACATATGCGTCTCGTTTTCAAACAGGGACACTGCCACACTGGCACTGTTGAATAAGAGGGAATTGGCATGTAACAGACTCTCAGACATGGTATCAGCTGAGGTATCAGAGTATTCTAAGCAGCAACTTGCAAGTTGCAACCAGCTACTTGTGCACAGAAAAGCTCTGACAGACGGACCAGTAGAGTTGGAAACTGAAGATTATTTCAAGATGTCATTTTCGTCTATAAAACAGACATGAAATCAAGGTAAACAAATATTTTGGATGCATTCAGTTCATCACTTATGTATAGCTCAAGACTCTTGATCTAAAAAAAAATGTATAGCTTAAGACTGGACATGCAGGGTTCATTGCGCCCAGTACAGGCAAGGAGCATCCTTGATATACCGAACAGGAACATATACGGGCATCGCAGGAACGTTCATTTCGCCCAGTAGTCTCTAGTCTTTCTATAAACACTTACACAGGTCCACACTGCACATGAAAAACAAGGTATACACCGAACACAGACTACAGGCAAGAGGCATCCTTTTTCACCCGGAGAGCAACCATCGGAGGCACCACATCCACATGGAACAGACGAATGCCTCACAGTAGGTGAAGGTTTGAGATACTTGTGCTGATCGCTTGGAGTTGGAGCAGAGGTTCAGTCAGTGACTCAATGCTCATAGTGCCACTCGGTATATCCTACATGATTTGGATCGTATACTGCAGGCTCATCAACACTTTCTTCATACTGGTAAGAAGTGGGATTGGAACTTGACGGGCCAAATGGCCATAGAAACGAGAAGGGGCTGTTTGTTTCCTGATTTGCAACATCACTGCTTATTGGCATAGGCTCAGGATTTGCTTCAGTGACACTAGGACCAGTGTTGGAGTAGGCTGAAGGTGCACGGGTACTATTGGCAGTGCCTGATCGTTGCGATGTTAGCGGATGGCGGCAAACAGGGCAAGAATTGTGCTGAACAAGCCAGGGGATGATGCAGTCTGTGTGGTACAAGTGCTTGCATGGCATCTCCCGCGCCTCTGCTCCAAGCTCAAATTTGTCTTTGCAAACTGGACACTGTGGATCATCATTGAGATGCCTGCGGTTTATCTTCACTACAGGCATGGAGTCAATAGCCGACTGTGGAGCAGGAGATGGTCCTTGACGGTTATTCTGGAGGAGTAGCTGCTCAAATAAAGCTTCAAGGCTGGGACCGACAAGGAAGCGACTGAAATTTGGACGGTCAATGCCAACTCTGCGGCCTCCAGTAAAGACAACATTAACATTACCACGATCGATTGCAGGAGCAGGGTTCCTGCCAAATATCAGTGTAGGAACAGAAGTTGGCCGCCTTCCATGTTCAGTACTGGTCCCTTGTCTACCATGGATATCAAACACACTATTTCTGTCCATTTCTGCCATACGTTGCCGCATAAGGGAAGACATGGCCTCCATCATTCCAAATCTTCTAGCTCGACGCTCTTCAAAGTCTGGTTCAATTAGCCCATAAGTGTTCAATGAGCCACCCATCTCACTGATTTCCTGGATAAATCCATCGTTGCAGTTGGGGCATATGATATCCTGTCCACGGAGGCGAATTGGTCGCCGACAAGCATAACACCAATGTGTGGCCCTATTTGACATCTTGTTCCTGTGACAAATTAAGTGCTCAGCATAGTAGAAAGTGTCCATAATAAACAAATAATTAAGGACAACAATTATAAAATAAACTATTGAGAATTGACTGGAATACCAAACTATATTTTAGCAACTAATCTACTACCACATGGACACATGTAACCAATCAAATGATGCTCACTAAAATTATGCATCTCATGAGGTGAAACCAGTGTATATTAGGTGCAGATGTGATACCAACTTCGGATCCATTACATTTTTCTAGCAAAGAATGCATACATACAGTAGAGTTGGTACAGATTCATGTCAGAAAGAACCATGAGAATTTTGTCTAAAGTTTCAGTTGCCGCTAATGCAGCCATCTCATAATTTAACTTGTCACACAGAGAAATGAGATTCTTTGGTCAAGAACCCAAGATGGCATATTATTGGATTAGTGGAGCTATCCAATTAGAATGGAATTGTAATTTCTACTGTATTTCTCAAATGCCTAAGCCTCTACTCTTTATTGGAGTATGAGATAGTATACCTTTAACATGGGCAAGTTAAAGTTTCAAGGGTATCATACAAGTTCATTTTTTCAGTGATAAAAAGGATGCATCTGATAAGACTCATATCTCTGACCAAATACTTAACCCAGTTGAGGTTTGGAAAACTTAATGTAGTGCTCGTAACAAATAATTAGCTTTAAAGATTTATGGTTTTTCATGATTCTTCTATGCACAATGGATGGATCCAAAATTTTCCATTGTTGGCACTTAACAGATCAGTGAATGGTATCCTCCTCAAATGCCAAATCGTATTTTCTAAAGACTGGCTACTTGAGACTCCTCACCGAAAGACTTCAATCAGTCCTAAAGCACAGTTACCGTCAGCAACCAGTTCAGAACAGAACGCCCAATAAGGCAATAAAGGTGTTCTTCCGACTGATACTGTCTTTCCAACAAATCCAGATTCCACTTATGTGATTACTTGCAATTTGACTCATGGACCAGTTAACTCATGACTGAGAACATTCTAGTAACCGTCACGAGACTCCTATAGATGCACGGAGCAGGAAAGTTGAATTGAATGTACCAGTTTATCGGCTGGTGATCGATGCTTCTGGTGTTCCTCTAATCGGACAGAATAAAAGAAGGGGAAAGGGGATGGGCAATACAGCCTTGCCGCGTGCCCAATGTCAGAAACACACATTCTCCTAGCGCAAGAAAGGGCGAGCGAACCAAGATCCCAGAACTCAGCCAGAAATCACAAGTGGCAGCCAGAATTCTTCTCGCACAAGGGGGCGAGGCGATCTTTCGGTTTTCCTTCACGGAAGTGGAGGAAACAACTGACAGGAGACGGTAACTGCTATCCATGGATCTACCAAACCAACCACCCCCAACCACACCCCAATTCCGCACCAATCCCACCAAATCCGACGCAATCGGACACGGGAGGACGATCGATCGATCCAGCGCACACAACAAATCCAAAGGAATGGGAGCACTGGGGATGGGTCAGTAGAGTACCTTGCTGCCGGGAGCGAGGAGACGGGGGCGATGCCGGGGCCGGGAAGATGATGGGAAAGTGACGATGAGGGTGACGCGAAGCGCCACCACACCAGTGCAACGCCTGATCGGCGGGCGCGTGGGAGAGGCCGCTGATCTCTCACTCTCATATAGCCGTCTTGCGGCGACTGCGTGTGCAGGTGTGCTATCCGGAGTGGGCAGCCGCGCCGCTCCGGGCCCCGCGCGCAGTTTGGGTGGTGGCGTCCGGGGCTTCGAGGCGGCGTGGCGCCCTCCCGCACCACCCAGTCGCACGCATATCTAACCAGGAGCCGCAGTTATGGGCTCGGGACGGGTCGGGTGGGGCGGGGGCGGCACGTTTGCTGGGCCAGAAGTGGCCGGCCGGTCGGCTGGGGGCCGGGTTTGGATGGGTCGGGCCGCTTCTTCTTGTTGTTGCAACTTTTGTTTGGTTAACAAAGAAAAGAAAAAAAAAAGACAAAGTCCATCTCATCTCAACTTCGTTAACTATCACCTCGAGAGAGAAAAAAAAGTTAGCGAAATCAATTTTAACATGATTTGTTTTGGTTTGTGTCTCCTTCTGTTTTCGGTCATTGTGAACCGGGAGGGTTTCCGTCCGTTCCGCTGCTGACGGTGCCACAGGCGTTGCTGTTGCTTTCAGAGAAGGGGGGCTGTCTAAAGATGATAGGCCTAATTATGATACCACGGCGATGAGGATTCAGAGTATCAGCTCTCCATGACGCATATAGGCTCAATCGTGAAGTTCTATGATTCTTTCAGATATGTCTACTGCCAGGTACTTGGTCCTTCACACTGATGATAAATAAAAAGAGGTAAACAAAGGGTGTCTTTATTGGCCTGCATTTGCTTTACTAAAATGAAAGTACCAAATGCGTTTTCTAGGGTTGCTGATTGGCGGCAAGCCGAGAACAAACAAGCTTTCATGGATACAAGCATACTGAATGATACTCCCAGAAAGGTACGCAGTTACTGATTAGTAAAGCAAAATCCCTAAATTACAGAAACTTCAGGTTTTCAGTGTTACTCTGTTGGCCTGGATGCGCAATATGCATCTATTTGGAATGACTGCGTTGCGTTTCATCAGGAAATCTAAAGGATTGCCAATGGCCTGATCTTTAAATATTGCTTCAGTCAGGATGTCCCAGACAGGCAGCCATGATCGAGTTATTTTATATATACACACTCAAGATATGCAAATAAAGCACTTATATTCACAACGTAAACTCATCTGTGAGATGCAGGGGCGGAGCCAGCGGTGGGGCGGGAGCGAGCCCCCCCCCCCCCCCCAAGCCCCCCTAGAAATTTTGAGGAGGAAGAAGGAGGAAGAGGAAGAAAAAGAAGGAAGAAGAAGGAGTGAGGAAGAAGAAGAAGGAGAGCTCCCCCTAACCCTCCATTCTAGATTCCCCACTGGTGAGATGCAAACAGAGCATTTATATTAACACTGTAATCTCCACAGGGAAAACTGCAACTGAACTATTACTTATCAAGAAGGGTTTGCGGATGAGACTTCCTTTTTCTTCAAACCGAATACTAGTATTGCCAACCTGCTGCAGCCAAAGACTGAAAGTATTTCATTGCCTCTACAGCTTATACACTTACAATCAGCTAATAACTGATAAAGGTAGTCCCCGAAAGAGAATCTAGACAAAAATATGTGTAGATGGACATAGCATAAAGTATTGATGCTAAACATTACATGATTAGGCGATGAAAGATATAAACACTTTTGTCATTTGACTCGTGAGGACCATCTGCTTACAATCGAGACAAGAACGAAGGTAAAGGCATAAGCCCAAAAGGAATACGCTTCCATCATGCTGAGGAAGCTCTGGAGACCTTTGGGAAATAGAGAGTGCCATGGAATCCACAATTACATGCTTCGAACATAATCTACCAAATATTAAATTAAATAGACCAGAGTTGTGTGATCTCACAGTGGTATAAGAACAGGTAGATAGATGTGAAAAGGCTCTGAAATCACATAAATTTACAGAAACAGAAGATACTTTGACAACAGTGGTACATTTTAGGCCAATACTATCTGCATTAGCAGTGCAATTCTGCAGAAAACAGAATAGCATTTTCCATACTAGATCATACAAGTACAGTACGCACTGAGCATTTACAGTTAGAATTACAACTTATAACCAACAGCATCTAGACAGGGTATATCAACCTCACAAGTCACAACACCTACCATAGCCACCAAACAGGGTACAGGTAACAAAAACTATACCAACAACAGCAAGCAAGCCATACTGGGATGCATCTGAAAATGCTCAAAAGTAGCACGGCCAAAGTCATTCAACCAATGAGGCTGAGTTCATCAAGGTTGCAGCAGCATCCATCGAAGTAACCACTTCAGGAATATTGAGTTCTCGTGAAATAATGCCATTTTCATCAACCTCAAAATCCAAAATTGTTGGTTCACCGGAGCTGGCCTCACGGGCTGCTACCTCCGCATTATTGTTAAAGCAAAGAGGAGGGTCTGTACAGATAACAGAACCAACACTGGTATGCTTTTGGAATGGGAAGGAATCGATCTCTGCATCGATCTTGCCTCGGACATCAAACAAGAGGCCCCTTAACCTCACCACCTCCGCCTCCAGTGCAGCATGTCCCTGCAATCTCCTCAGCAGTTGCTGGTTGGTGGCACGGAGCTTCTTCACTTCCTCCTCTAAGAAAGCTGCATGTGCTTTCTTCTTCTCCCGGTACTTGCGCACAGCCTCTCTGTTTCCCAAAGGTTTCCGGAGCTTCCTCAGCTCTTCGCCAGAGGCTACGACTTGCGTGTGCGTGTGGAGGCATGTGTGGGTATGCATAGCTGCCGATGGACCCGATGGATTGCAAGTGTGTGTATGAGTACATGCAGTTGTACTCTTCAGGAAATCCTCAAATCCATCAGAGATCTCAGAGTGTGATAACAGAAGGTGGCTTGGAAGGTCTACACCATCGTCCATTGTGACAAAAAGTGCCTTTAAAATTCTCCCTCTATGGTTAAGTGGTCCAAGTTGAACAGAAGTACCAAAGCACTTCAACAACTCAAGAACTGGGTAAAACATGTTCAGGAAAAGCTCACTAATTTAGACAGGTCCCATTTTAAGTTGAAATAAATTCGAATGAAATTTGTCTTTTTCGAAAGCAGAAGATACTCAAGTAACCCCTAGATTACTGGTTAGTGATTGAATAGTCAAGAGATCATGTAAGTACCAAATTTCCATGGTGGTCAGGAGCATGAACATATGGAAAACTCTCACCGCTAAATAGCACAACCTCATAATATCCCAACCAGGACAGGAACCTCCTGCATAGTGATCGGCATCCAGATCAGATAAACAACATCGATATCTGCTAACGGATTAAACCAGTCAAGAGAGCCAAAAATACCCAGACTGACGAAGTGCATCAAATTCTGATCTTGATGGGGGAAGGGGTCTGGAACTGAGGGAACGGCCTCCCGATACAGGAGGGCTGCTTCTTGCAAGAAGAAGGCTTCCTCTTGCCCTTTTCACTTTTGGGTTCGTCTCCTCTCGACCAATCTTTTATGTTGGCGTTGGCTTGCCTTTCTCCTTTTCTTTCTGGAATCTCGGTGGGAGGAGAACCTCAGGAAATGGAGAATTGGACTATTGGAGAGGGAGGGGAGCGACGGAGACTAGGAGAGTGACGTTATCGGATCGGAGGCGGCGGAGAGGATAGAAAGGGAGCGAATCCTAGTTCTCGGCACTATTCTCTCCTCGCCATGATTCCTGTCCTACAAGATTCTCTTCCTATTCACTTCGATCTGCAACATTTGGCCCGGTGGGATTCAGCCAGCGTTCGAGCAAGTTGACTAAAATATCTTCCGCAAGTTGACATGAATTACTATATTCAAATAATTTTATTCCTTTTACTCTTATCTCCAAAAACTCTTAGCTCAAGTTTAACTATCAAGTCCTAGTTTTTTTTTGAACAAGGGCCTCCCAAGAAGATGAAGGGATCACTGTGGCGCTAGTGGAGAGAACTTGATGTCGCCTGATCTTCTTGAGTCAGAAATCAGAATGTTCTATTGGTCCTGACTAGTGTTGTATCAGTGGCGGGTTTTTTTGGCCTTTGATGTTTTCTAACGGTGATGATCCAGCCCGAAGAGTAGTAGTTGCTTATTTGAAGTTATGTTCAGGTGGGTGATTGAGGAAGACGAAGAATCCTTTTAGCTGAGAGCTTGCATACAATACACAACACATGAAGACTGCAAGAGGAAGGGTACCATGAAGTGTCAGTGGTGCCCGTGCTTTGCAAATATGCAAAAGCCGTATCTTTGGTGGTCAATTGCTTTTAGTTCAGAGCGTTTTAATTTTTGAACCCCTTTCTAGAAAGTGTTTTCTTGTTGTCTTATAGTTGTAGGTTTTTAGCACGTCGAGGGAGGTTTGTTGTGTCGGGGGAGTAAGTTGGCCATTGATTTGTAGTGGTTTTGGTCAAGATGTGGCACACCTAGTTGTAGGGTTTTTGGATCGGATTCCCAAGAAAAAACTGGACCAACACTTGTTTTTATTTTTTTCTACTAATAAAAATTGCAGCAAAGCTTTTGCTGTTCTTTTTCAAAAAAAAAGTTTGACTACCAAGTATTTTTCTTATCTATAAGACTTGCCCCAAGAATGAAAAACACATGCACACAACAAGTTTTTTTTCCTTTGGTGAAACACGTTGCACAAGTATATCTTAGTAGTTACTCCAGTAGTGCATACTAACAAGATAAGGGTCAAAACCGCGAACAAACGCCTGTTACAACTTACCAGTTGAATGCATGCATGTATCTCTGTATCTATATCTATATCTATACTAAATAAAAGGATCGAAAACACCTTTCACCAAAAAATCCACCCCCACCCTCTCACAGAAGACCCACCTGTCGGGCTTTGGTGGGAGAAAAAAACTAAAAAGCATCAAAAATTTTTTGCATGTTTCAGGCTCTTTTAGTTGTTTTCCCGCTTAACTTTTTTCACCTAAAAAAGGTTCCACCTAAATATACCCACATTTATACCCACGTCTATACACAATTATCCCGTATTACTAATAGACAATAAATTGAAGAGTTTTTCTTCATATAAATAAATGCCAACTATTGAGTTTTGAGAATACATAAAGCTCTATGTACATGAGAGATCGAACATAAAGTATTTTAAAAGCATTTCGCACGGCTGGTCTGTTTACCATGGTCCATTAAAGTGACACTGTTTTAGTACCTATATATCATCAATAAACATGCGTGGTATATGAGTTGAGACAAATATATACAAGAGAGTTTAGCACGCGCGTGCCGCGCGGTTATTGCAACTATATTTTATATGTTATATTTGATTTATTTTATACACGTGGCACATGTGCCTTTGTTATCTATCTATACTAAAAGGATCCTAGAGAATTGAAAATACTTCTCACCTAAAAAATCTATCGCTCCTTACAAAGGGCCCACCTGTCAGGTTGTAGGACGTGGGAAGACGCAGGAAAATGTGGGAAAACAGTGCAAAATGTGAAATTTTTTCACCTAAGACTCTACCCATACCCACGCGGACCCATCTGCTCATGATATACCCACATTTGTAACCACGTCTATACACAATTATCCCGTATTGCTAATAAACAATAGATTGGAGAGTCTTTTCCATAAAAATAAAGACCAACTATCTCAAAGATGATGTGCATCTATATTTGAGAATATCTAAAGCTCTCTATACATAAGAGAGCGAATATAACGTATTTTAAAAACGCTTCGCACGGCTAGTCTGTTTACCATGGTCCACTCAAGTAATATTGTTTTAGTATATATGTGTCATCAATAAACGTGCGTGCCGCACGTGCGTTCATGCTAGTGTCACAAATGGTCCTATGAGATCGTATAGTTTTATTGTATAGTCAAGATCAGAAACTAGATAACCATAGATTTTTATGGAGACAAAACCTTCTCATATACTATAAACCTCTTTTTTTTCTTTTTCTGTCATATCAGTAAATTTAATACCATAATATTTTTTATGAAACTTTTATCGAGACTGACGAAATATCCATGTTTACATTAAAAAAAGGGTGACATCCTCTTGGTTTCTTTGCATTTATCTTTAAGTAGATACAGAGATAGAGAATTTAACATGAAATGTTTGGAGAGAGAACAGGTTTTGGTTTCCGAAGAGAGCACAAGTTTTGGTTTCCGAAGAGAGCACAAGTTTGAGTGGGCCAAATTAAATGGGCCTCATGCTCAGCCCAGGCCTGCCCGATGGCTCTGCCCAGGCACATCTCTCTCTCTCTCCCCCATTGAAACCGTGGAGAGCCATAGCCCACTCAAACCAGAGGAACCCGAAAATGCTCGCCCTCCGCAAAACCCTCCTTCACGGCCGCCTCGCTGCGCCGCCAGCCGCCGCCGGTGCTGCCCTCTCTCGGATCTCCTCCGTCCTCCGCCTCCTCTCCTCTTCCTCCTCCTCTACCGGGGGCAGCGGAGGTGGGGACGAATGGGGCGCCTCCCCCTTCCCCGGTGGCGGCGAGGGTGGGGACGAATGGGGCTCCACCTGGTCCACCGGCCTCACCAAGGACCACTTCGACGGGTCCTCGCCCTCCGTCGGCCGCCCGGTCCCGCCCCCGTCCCCGTCCGCACCCGTCTCCCGTGAGCTGGCCGACATCCGCGCCATGGACGAGGAGGACAAAATGATGCGGGACCTGGAGCGCGACAACCGCGAGGCGAAGGCGTTCGTGGATTCCTGGGATGACCGGATGCGGGAGACCTGCTCGCTCCTGAAGCAGGTGCAGGAGCCGGGCGCCCGGGGTTCGTACCTCAAGGATTCGGAGAAGCAGGAGATGTACAGGCTGCACAAGGAGGACCCCGAGACGTACACCGTGGAGCGGCTCGCCAAGGACTTCCGCGTCATGCGGCAGCGCGTGCACGCCATCCTGTGGCTCAAGGAGATGGAGGAGGAGGAGGAGCGGAAGAGGGGCCAGCCGCTCGACGACTCCATCGAGATCCTGCTAGATAGCTGCCCAGAGTATGTGGAAGTGTTCGTTTGCTCCATTTTAGTGTTGATATGCATAGATCAGGTTCTCATAGTTTAGGCATCTTTAACTTCAGGAACAACTGAAAGTTTTAAATAAGCTAGAAACACACGGATACTCTTGTGGGTATTGGTTAAGTGACATCGATCTGTTAGAATTGCTGAGTGAATGAGGACCCTGAATTGTTGCTCCAAGTAAATTCTCCCTGGATAGAGTTTTCAAGTGCACCAAGCCACATTTACTCTTGCGGCGCAGATTAGAGCTTAGAATTACATGATCTGGAAAAGGAAACCTGAAACCTGTGCCTGTTTCTAAATGGATGTTGTAGTTTGGACTTAAATGTGTTCATGTCATTAGATATATTACGAGTGATCTGACAATCTCTTATTCAGGTTATGAGGATGCACTTAGATTAGATTTGACAAAGAAAGAAACTTGACGAGTTCAGTCTCATCAGACTAATTTTTTTGAAATGTCTCCATACATCGTCACTGATTATGTCAGGTGTTAAACCATTACATGTCTAATCATCTTGCGGAATTATTAGTGGATGCACTGATTTTCAGCAGCATTTCATTTTTCATGCAATATACATGTACATTAGGTCAGTGGTACTTTATGAACATCAACATCTCTGGAACATTTTTTTTTCTTTATTTCTTTGATGAGGAGTAAGGGTAATAATATCATTATGGGAGGTATAATCTTTATTTTCTAACCAATAGTTGTTTGAAATATAGTGTTGAGATAACTGCATGCAATCTATTTGTCATGCATTTTCTCTCTAATTGATCAACAATCAGCTGCATCTGCAATTGCTGTGTCCTGCCCTTTACATTTAATTTTTTTTTTCTGGGTGACGAACAATATGCAACATTAAACCTGTTTGGTTTTCTCTTGCAGGTTCTTCAATTCCCATGACAGGGAATTTCATGTAGCATCCCTTCCATACAAACCTGACTTCAAAGTTATGCCCGAGGGCTGGGATGGCACAACACGAGATCCCGACGAGGTTCTGTATGAAATTTCAATGAAGGAGGATCAGATGTTGTATGAGGAATTTGTTCAACGTTTGGAGTTCAACAAGAAGAAGGTAAACTTCTTTCATCGGTCATCATCTGTTGGACCTGCCTTACATTTCCATTGAGCAATCTGAAGATCCCTGTGCATATGTGTGTTAAATTCATACCCATAAAAACTCTCTTTTGTTCATGGCTACAAAAATTTACAGCTGAAACTATATCACTGCTGTTGTTAATTACACGTATGATATTCTGCTTAAATTTAACTGGTAAACTGAGACAAATGTATTGACTGCAGGTGGCAGGGGAGGTTAAGTGCCACAAGTACAGCAGACGCAGACCAGATGATGGATGGAGTTACATGGTCGAGAAGCTTGGGCCGCAGGGAAAGCGTGGTGCAGGAGGGGGCTGGAAGTTCATCAGCTTACCAGATGGATCTAGCCGTCCACTAAATGATATGGAAAAGATGTATGTGAAGAGGGAAACTCCGAAACGGCGGAGGAGGATAATTGCGCCATATAAGTGATGTGGATGACCGTTTCAATGCAATTTATCTCGTGCGTCATTTGACATTCTCCAGTGTGGCTGAAGCTGAAACTGTGAAGTAGATCGGAACCGCCAGTATTGGTCCTGTGTTTTTGCAGCACAGTAGGTGGTTTGATGTATTTGTCTTTTGTAACAAAGATCCATTCCCCACATTTAGGCAGCTGAATAATCATCTTTCAAACTGTCGGCGTGCCTCCGTCTTCATACATTGGCAAGCAACTCATTTGATAGGCACATTGTTCATGATCCTGAATTGCAAGGCGACACTTTGTAGTCAATATTTCATATCCTACCTTTTCCATCTTGACATTTGAGACTTCAAAATCTTTTTCATGTTGCATGTGGCCGCAATGCCCCAGCTTGGGGCAAAATGGTATATTTCGTTGTTCCAGCTTTAAAAATCTCAGCTGTTAATCAACTACTATGTGGTTCAGTTAGCATAACTAGCCAATTTTATGATTCAGTTAGCGTAACTGTTAACTAACTCTGGAAATTGTAACATGTTTGGTTAGTGGAATGGGTTATTCTTAGTCCTGTCAAGCACGGTTGGTGAATAGTATTCGCATAGCCACTGACGCACTAGCACTGTTGCCTCTAATCATGTCGCGCATATGATATCCGTGGTGTTAGGATCAAGATCAACTATGACCTGTACTGTACCTCATTTTTAATGCGCCTCATGGGCCCTGACCGTATTTTCCCTCAAATTCCTACCGGTACCTTTCCAGGCTGCAGTTGAGTGTGAAAAGGCCGCTTGATTCCGTGCAAGTTTCTCCTTTGTCGGAGCCATTGTTTACGCACTGCATTGTGTGCAACTCCACTGGTGTTTTTTTAGCGAGGATTGAATAACTTCAGAATTTTGGGCGACACGGGCGGAACCGCCCGCCGCCGGTGCCTGCGCACCACCTCCGGCCCCCGTTCTCCCTCTCCCCGGCCTCCTAGCCGGTGGTGAGGGGAGCGGGGTCCGTTTTTTTAGTAGATCGAGTCCTTTTAGGTTTAGGGTTTGCTCGCCGTCGATGCTCGGAGGTGGAGTTAGGTTTTGCCGGAGGAGCATGGCTCATCTGCGGTTTAGTTTTCTTGGCGGCGCCGGCGATGCGGAAGCGATGACGTTGCAGAGAAATAATTTCTCCCAGCTTCTTCCGTTCTCCGATGGCGATCTACTCCGACGTCAACGGAGAGGCTGGGGAGACCTGTCTAGGAGTCGAGGGCTGGCGTATCGTAGTCTCCTTCAGATGATGACGATGCCGACCCTGTTAATCTCGAGGAAGATGATCTTTGGTGAAAATCTGAGCTTTGTTCGGGTTGCCGGCAGTGGAATCGAAGGATGCGTCGTGGGTACTGGAGTTGGCCGATGCGCCTGGGAGGCAGTGTACTCGGCTGATTCGCCTAGAAGTAAGCCCTCCTCTGCGGCCTCCACCTTGTGGAGATTGGCTTTGGTGCCCGGCGACGATTGGGAAGCGGCTTCGGCGGCGGTGACGAACAAATCACTGAAGGCTTCAAGATGAACAGGAGTTTTAGACTTCTTTGTAATTTTTCTTTTCTTTGGAGTCATGTTTGTAAAAGGGCCGGTGTAATGAGCTAAGATCAATGCATCTTTCTTCTAAAAAAATAACTTCAGAATTTTCAGACATGGCAAATCTTTTCTGATAAAGAAGAGAAAAATAAATGGGCTGAACACTTGCAGAAGCATCCATCCATTTCCTGTGACGCGATCTGACGCCGGTGCCACGCCATCGCACCAGCTACGGCTACGCTGCTCCCCAATCCGCCGTCGTCACTATCAACGACACCTCCAAATCCTCGAACCCCGTCTCGTGGTCTACTCCACCCACCCCCAGTCCACCCGCACCCGCCCACCTACCTGACTGCTACTACCTGCCACCTCGCCCCCGTACCGCGCCGTAACGCAAATCACACCACCGCCTCGCTTTCACCCGGGGGGCTCCGCCTCGTGCGCAGGCAGGCCGGTGCCGAGACGCGTACCACCAACCCAACTGGCAACCGCCTCGGCCTCTCCGGCCCCGGACGCCACCTTGTTTCCGCCACCTCCGCCGCGATTCGGCGGCCAAACCCACCCGAATTCGCGTCGCCCCGAGCTGCTTCTCGGAAAGGAAAGCCGTCCGTTTCCTTCTCTCTCTCCCTCCCCACGGTTTGTTAATTGCTTGCGTCGCGAAATCCAGCCCCGCCCGTCTCCTCCCTTCCTCCCTCGAACGAGTCAATCCGGGTCGTGTAGCTTGCACACCTGCGCTTGCCCTCGTTGTTGCTTGCGGCGAGACGCGAGAGTGGGAGGCGGCAGAGGCAGAGGCAATGGGCGGAGCGGAGGGGCCGGCGAGCCACCCGAACGGCCACTCGGCGAACGGGGCCGTGGCGGAGGAGAAGCTGGACGAGCTGCGGCGGCAGCTGGGGAAGGCGGACGGGGACCCGCTCCGGATCGTCGGCGTCGGGGCGGGCGCCTGGGGCAGCGTCTTCTGCGCGCTGCTGCAGGACGCGTACGGCCACCTCCGCGACAAGGCGCAGGTCCGCATCTGGCGCCGCCCGGGCCGCGCCGTCGACCGCGCCACCGCCGAGCACCTCTTCGAGGTCATCAACGCGCGCGAGGACGTCCTGCGCCGCCTCATCCGCCGCTGCGCCTACCTCAAGTACGTCGAGGCGCGCCTCGGGGACCGCACGCTCTACGCCGACGAGATACTCAGGGACGGCTTCTGCCTCAACATGGTCGACACGCCCCTCTGCCCGCTCAAGGTCGTCACCAACCTCCAGGAGGCCGTCTGGGACGCCGACATTGTCGTCAACGGCGTGCCGTCCACCGACACCAGGGAGGTGTTCGGGGAGATTGGGAGGTACTGGAAGGAGAGGATCACTGCCCCCATCATCATCTCGCTGGCCAAGGGGATTGAGGCCTCCCTGGATCCGCTGCCACGGATCATTACTCCCACGCAGATGATTAGCAATGCAAGTGAGTTTCCTCTTCCTGTCGTCTACCTAACCATTTAATTAATTGTGCTATTTCTTTACAAATGAATTCAAGATGCGCTCTGTTTTTATTTGTGACTCTCACTCTCCTCGGTTGTATCGAACTTGGAGGCTCTGACCTTTATGTTCTTCCGACTGGTACTGGTACCTGCAAATATGTTGCAACTGCAGTTGTCGATTTTCGCTTCAAATTTCATCAGAACTGTTTCAGTTATGCTGTTGAAGATAAATTACATGTGAATGAATTCTCCTCAATTAGTTTCAGGGTGAAAGTTATAATTCCAACGATGGTTCATGATAACACCTGCATAATGCTCTGAAATAATCTATAACAGCTATTCGTTGTATGGCTAGACTTTATTTCATATTTTCGATAAGTTTCTTCAACAATATGTGAAACAATTTGATAAAACCAATTGTTTGCACTGCATTTAGGTCCACTTATATTGCTTATCAACCCTTTAAGCCATCCATAGTACTTTACCAGGCTCTGAGCAATGTATAGTTATCTTACAGATATTTATTTACATCAAAACAATATAGTTTTCTGTTCTGTGTAAAAAAAAATGTATAGTGCTATCTTTCAGATAATTATTTAGATCAAATTAGAAATATAATATGCTTTTATGCTTTCTTTTAATATCCAAGTATTTTTGTTTTTCTCTCTTTGACTCTTTTACGATTTATGGAATATTGGTTTAATGCAGCTGGGGTCCCATTGGAGAACATTCTATATCTTGGTGGCCCTAATATCGCTTCTGAAATTTACAACAAAGAATATGCAAATGCACGGATTTGTGGAGCTGACAAATGGAGAAAACCTCTTGCAAAATTTTTGAGGCAGCCTCATTTTATTGTATGGGATAATAGTGACCTCATCACTCATGAAGTCATGGGAGGCTTAAAAAATGTATATGCTATTGGTGCTGGTAATTTCTATTTGCTCGTCTCACTGTTTCCTCCCAGATTGAATTTATCTTCTTGAAAATCGCTACCTTTCTCCATAACTGTCTCATACCCTAATTGCTGCGAATGCATTGTCATAGAGGAAATTAAAACAAGTGGGTCATAGCATCTTAATTGCTGTTGTCACCCATAAGAAAGATACAATGGGCAATAAGTGATGTGAAATGCATGGTGCGGTGAACTTTCTTCTATTAGCTAGCCACTCAGTCACACCTCTCATGTTTATTAAGGACCATATTGTTCAATTAGTTTGCTGAACATTCTGATATCTTGCAGGTATGGTAGCAGCACTAACCAATGAGAGCGCAACAAGCAAATCTGTTTACTTTGCACTCTGCACATCTGAGATGATCTACATCACACACCTTCTGGAAGAAGAACCTGAAAAACTAGCTGGACCGTTATTAGCTGACACTTATGTAACATTGTTGAAAGGTCGTAATGCCTGGTATGGGCAGAAATTAGCTAAAGGGGAATTGACATTGGAAATGGGTGACAGCATAAAAGGCAAAGGGACCATTCAGGTATTGCTTCTTATTCTGATTGCCGTATGAATTTCGAAGAACTGTAGGGATATGCTTGGATGGTTCATGAAATAAATATTATGTTGTCATATCATTTCAGGGTGTCTCTGCAGTTGAAGCATTTTATGAGCTTCTTAGTCAGGACAGCTTGAGTGTGATGCATCCAGAAGGCAACAAGTCTGTTGCACCGGTTGAGATGTGCCCGATCCTAAAAGCGCTTCATAGAATTTTGATCAAGAGGTTAGAATTCTTCTTTTTTTTGTATAATTTAACAATGGCCTATGCTTTAAAACAGTCTCTGAGGCCATGTGCTTGACATCAATTTCTTTCTTATTGAATTACATATGTGGTGATGTCAGTAATGTATATTACATACATACTGATATCTTGATTGGCATGGCTCCCTTCAGTCAGACAGTCACTAGCAGTGGTGTCATGCTATTCTACTATGTTTTTTTACAAGTTAGGAAATACTTCATAGAATTGAAGCTCTGGCATGTTCAACTGAGTTGATCTGTTTGCATTTATGCACAGGGACCGTCCTGCCGATTCGATTCTTCAGGCTATAAGAGATGAGACAATGTATGATCCTCGCGAAAGAATTGAGATGGCACAAGGCCACTCACTTTACCGACCATCTCTTCTTGGTCAACCAAAAGGAGATGTAAAAGCCTAGAAAGTTATTTTCTTTTCCTTCCTCTTGTTGGTTAGAATTTAGACGATCTTCCAAGTCGCTCTGTGCTCTTATGCATCCTGCTGCTGTTGTTGTAACATTAGTAAGTCTGAGAAGATATTTATTGAGCTTGTTAAGAAGCTTGATGTGTTTCAAGCCTCTCTTGTGTATATATTCTGTTTGGTGATTCAATGACAATCGCATTTGCATTTCGTGAGGGGGAAAATGATGTGACTAACTTTCACTAATCTGGGCAGAATCATAGCTGTTCTGAGTGATGATCTGTCATGGAGTCTTTGAAGTTTCAACGGTTTGTTTGTACTCGAGCTAAATAGGACAGAGGCTGGGAAGTGTACTCTACAATATATGCTGTATAAGTATGAAAAGGACATACACGAGGTCAAAGTTTGAATGCAGCAACAATCGCTGTTTTAAATAGCAGGCAAGAGGTTTAGTGGCAGGACTTTAAAACAGCTAATAGCAAAGCTAAATGAGGCTATATCAACGAAATTGTACGTGTACATAAACAATTGTACCGTCTCAAATGGCTATATGAGATTCAAAACCTTGGCAACAAGCCAACAATACAAAGAAAAGTTTGTATGACGAAGCAAGCAACAGAACAGTTACCAATAGCTGGAACTGCAAACACCCTAATCTCTAAAGTTTTGGGCCCATCTTTTGACGGGCCGCCTAGTTGACAAAATTTATGTAACCTTATGTTCGGTGATGACTGCCTTATCACGTGATATCCTCCTCTCCTTAATAAACAAGAAAAATCGGCAAAAAAATTTAAAGCTCCCTTGAAACTGGAAATACCCTAGGTTTTCGGTTTGAATCTACCAAGCCGGTGTGGCTATTTCTAGGCTAGTACCTGCAAAATCCCCTAGACACATGATCCAAATAAGGCACACACGACAGAAAAAGTAAATTTCATCTCAGCAGTTGCATCCCAATCATTTGTTGTCCTTAAACGGAGGAGTAAGTTTCCCGTCGAAGCACCGACCTTGCGGCAGCATGCCAGTCCAACGCAGGGAAAGTCCACGCGGCACCAGAGCACTTTCCCGCCGTCGGACGTGCAGTTTCCATCAGGCATCAACCATTCACCCGCATCGCGACTCACGTAGGCGTCCAGGCCGTGCGTTTCGGTGCCCGCCCTGACATGGACACGATCGTGGCCGATCGGTGGTTGCCGCGCCTCGCAGGGCCCGACCGGCCTATATATATAGAGAGAGAGAGGGCCGTGCCGGAGGTGGAAGAAGTGCAGAAGGCTCAGGAGGAAGCAAGCAAGAGAGTTTGCTGAATTTTCCCCTGCTGCTCCAGCCAGCTCCAAGCCTGACGAAGAACGCCAATGGCCGCTTCGTGGATCGCCATCGCCTGCGGCTTGCTGCTCTGGTCGTCGTTCTCAGGTGACCAAGCTCATGTTTAATCTTAAATTTGACTACTCGTCGCTGTTAATCAGTGTCCATCTATCTTGTTGCGATATCGATTGGTGTAGTGTATGAATTCGTAGGGTTTTGCAGGCATGCCGTGATCTTAATCCTTGCGTGTCAGATATTGTTGCCGTTTGCTTTCTGTCCTACTCGTAATCTCTTTTGATCTTTCTGATGAACGAGAGGGGCGCGCAGGTGTTCTGCCGATGCATTTATATATTGCTGCTTTCTTTTTCCTGCCTTTTTGTTTCACGGGAGCTGTTCTTCTTTGGATAACCAACCTTTCGGTGTGAATTGTTAGCTGTACAGTTTCTTCTAGTAGGTCTGTTTCTATTTGTGTCTCTGCCTTGCATCACCATCGAGAAATAATTTGAGCATTAAGTATCGAAAATTTAGTTGTTCAGCGCTTGCTGCTGGAGGAGGTTTACTTTCTCTGTCTGCTCTTCACGTTAATGCATGGTCGGGCTGTCATGTCTCAGTCTCACCCTCTTGACAGATGATCTCCTACAGGGATCAGCTTCTCTTGTTGCTATCTTTGTTTGCCTGTCAATCTGAAGATATTTCTTGTTCGGTCTTCAGTTATGATTGTGAAACATCAACAAATTAGTTAGTCACATGAAGGGCCAACCTAGTGCTAGGCTGTTGTACAATGGTCTACTTAATTGGTGGTGAATAGTAGCTACAAAGGAGCGATCCAAAGTACTGTTTCTGTTTTTTTTTCAGCATACTATACCTTTTGCAATGTCGATTATCCAAGTTGCAAGAAATCTCCAAACAGTCTGTAGTAGGTTAATAATAAAGGTAACATTGAATTAGGGGTAACTAAGGTAACATTGAATTAGGGGCAGATAGTGATAAATCTGCATTGTCCTTTTGTGTTACTTGGTACTGTGGTACAACGATCCAACGTTTCGAGGGTTACTGCATTCAGTCGTTCTCTGCTTACTTTTCAACTGTTCTCGTGCAGGAGTTGAAGGCATCGGCGTGAACTATGGCATGATCGCCGACAACCTCCCGTCCCCGGACAAGGTGATCGCGCTGTGCAGGGCCAGGAACATCACCGACGTGCGCCTCTTCCACCCGGACACCGCCGTCCTCGCCGCGCTCCAGGGCTCGGGCCTCGGCGTCGTCCTCGGCACGCTCAACGAGGACCTCTCCCGCCTCGCCTCCGACGCCTCCTTCGCCGCGTCGTGGGTCCAGTCCTACGTGCAGCCCTTCGCCGGCGCCGTCCGCTTCCGCTACATCGCCGCCGGCAACGAGGTGATCCCCGGCGACCTCGCCGCGCTCGTCCTCCCCGCCATGCAGAACCTCGAGACCGCGCTCGGCGCCGCGGGGCTCGGCGGCGTGCAGGTCACCACGGCCGTGTCGACGTCCGTGCTGGGTTCCTCGTACCCGCCGTCGCAGGGCGCCTTCTCCGAGGCGGCGCTGCCGTCGGTGGCGCCGATCGCGTCGTTCCTGGCGTCGAGGTCCGCGCCGCTGCTCGTGAACGTGTACCCCTACTTCGCCTACTCCGCCGACCCGTCGTTGGTGCCGCTCGACTACGCGCTCCTTCAGTCGGCGTCGGGCGCGGCGGTGGCGGCGGTGGTGGACGGCGGCGCGTCGTACACGAACATGTTCGACGCCATCGTGGACGCCGTGCACGCGGCGCTGGAGCGGGTGTCCGGCGGCGGCGGCGCGGGGCTGGGCCCCGATGTGGTGGTGTCGGAGACCGGGTGGCCGTCGGGCGGCGGCGCCGCCGGCGCCGGCGTGGGGAACGCGGCGGCGTACGTGAACAACGTGGTGCGGCACGTCGGGAGCGGGCTCGGGACGCCGCGGCGGCCGGGGAAGGCCGTGGAGGCGTTCATCTTCGCCATGTTCAACGAGGACCTGAAGCCCGAGGGCGTGGAGCAGCACTTCGGGATGTTCGAGCCGGACATGACGGAGGTGTACCACGTCGACTTCACGGCGGCGGGATCGTCTCCGTAGACGAAGGACGTGGCTTAAACAACATTGGTTCAAGATGGGTCTGCATTACTATTTTGCATCGAGTTATTAGGAGGGACTATTAGCAGTTAGTAGTTTAGTTACAGTAGTATACTGTCGATGATTAGTGGTGGAGCATACTCTTTGCATACACTACGAGTGCGTCTTAAACATGGTTATACATTGCCTATAGAGTATTTTTCTAGAATTTGTAATGTTCCATCGATAACACCAATGTATCTGCCGCCAAGTACCCAATCTTCCCCACCACATTCACGAGCTGTCTGAATGAAATGCTGAAACGCTGCAGATGAGCGATCGTGTGCATCTGGTGGATGCTGCTCGTGTAACAAGGCCTCCACATGAAACGGGCTGAATTCAGCCACAATTCGATTGTTGGGGCGCCTCGTCTGGGCCACGGGCTGCACACTTTCCATCCCCATGCGCTTGGCCGATCCATGTGCGTGAAAAGCTTCACCGTTGCTCGCGTCGTGTCACCTCATCCTCCCAACTGATGACAGAATCACAGAACCACATCGATTGCTTACCGGTTCTTCTTCTTCGCTGGACGCTGCCAACTGAGAACTGATCTCTGAACTGATGAAATTAACGGACGAGTACAACTGCTGGCGTGAGGAGCGGCGGCGAATGGGCGGCGGACAGCCGAGCAGTGCACGGTGCCGGTGCCGGGAGCCCTGCCGGCTAGCCGGCCGGCTGCCAGCAAAAGGCAAAGGCTGGCAGGCTGCATGCCGCGTTCCTTTCTTCGAGGCAAAGTACAGCAGGGCGGGCAAGTACCAAGTCCAGTCGACATCGCCGGCTTTATCGGGAGGCGTGCACGCGACCATCAATGGTCGGGCTGGGTTGGGTCGGGGCGTTGCCTTTCCCTTCTCACAGGATTAACGAGGGATCTATCACGCAAAGCAAGGCGCTTTGGAGCTCCGGTGGTCTTGGCCAGCTCAGGATTTCACCTCTCTCATCAGATCGCTCGTGTTCACCATGGATGTGCGCGCGGAAGAATACTGGTACACGGGGCCCGTCATCACAACTCATCTCGCTGCTGCAGCGGAGGCCCATGGCTATGGATGACTACAGCGTCCAGTTTCATGTCATTGTCGCCTCGACTTTTGGTCTGGTGTGACACAGTCTGGAACGTGAGAAATTTCACGTCGGGCCTACTACCCCGTGTGTAAAATGCTGACTAACGTTTGATGGAATTTCTGGTCACATCTTCTTTAAAAGGCATTTGTTGATGTTGATGACACCGTAGCCGCATTAAAGTTATATACACCTTGTACCGCAGATGGTTGTGAACCAAGAAAGTCCCAGTTTTCTTTGGCTTTATGATGTGTAGTTCTCAACAGTCAACAAACCTGTTACCCATAAGAGCAAGTATTATGATGGACGAGTAGCCGGCGAAATGCCTACCCTCCGCCGGCGAGCGGGCCGCCCCTCCCGGCTCCTCCGCCAGGGAGCGCACCACCCCTCCCGAGCTCCCTCTCATCCGGCGAGCAGGCCCCTCTTCTTCCTTGAGGTCGGCGGCCCCGTCTCTCCTACCTCGACACCGGCAGCCGCCCCTCCGCGGGCGTCTCGCGACGCGCCCGCTCGAGCGGACGGAGACGCGCGGAAGCAGCTGCTATTGGCTGAAATTTCAGCTCTACATTAACTTTTGGCGGGGCTCGCCACCACCGCATGCCAGCTGCTCACTTGAGTCGTCCGCTTGCCACCGAAACCATAAAACTTGCTCTAAGTACTAGAGAGGGAGCTGAGGGCCTGAGGCCCAACATATGATGCAGACCTAATTACTCCCTCCGCCCTGGATCGCTCGCCGGCGGCATGGGGGAGCTCCGCTCCGGGACGGCGACATGTGGGTCACCGCCGCCACGGCAAAGGAGCCCCGATGGGCGGCCGCGACTGGACCGGGACCTGGAGCTCCTCATCCCAGTCTCCTGCGGTGGCTCGGCGCCCGGTGACGGGGAAGGGGACATGGCCTCCTCCTCCTCTACCTCCGCCGCGCGCCCGCGCTCTCCTCCTCTGGTCGGCGTTGGCGAGCGGGAGGCGACGGGCGGGTCGGCGATGGCAAGCGGGAGGCTATGGGCGGGCTGTCGGCGACGGCGAGCGGGCGGTCGGCGACGGCGAGCGGGCGGTCGGTGACGCGGAATTTGGCATGTGGAGAAGATGGTCAATTTGCTAATGCCATGGTATTGAACGTCCAAACACGAATTGGTATTCACCATATCCTTCGATTCCATCTTGCGAATTCATCTACATCCAAACAATGGCTTTAGTATTGACATATAATACCAATGCTACTCTGATTTGGTATTGAAACCAATTCAATGTCAAGCCTACCAATATCTACATCCAAACGGAGCCTAAATGCTATCTAGTGAAACATAAGCTGTACGACACACAAGGACCCACGTTTTTGTCCATTGGTCGCCCGTAGCAACTGTACATTTGTGGTACCTCTGATACTGACATACGGCCATGAGTTGAAAGAAACAGCTCGGCTGGTCCAGCCACGAAGAAAAGAAGCAGTGCTATGCTGCTCCGCAGACACATTAGCCCAACCGGCCTACGGATTTGAGCCTTTGATGCCTGTCGCGTCATATCCAGTCTATCCAGAAACCAGTTACAGAATGAGCAGGAGCAGAGAAAATGTCCAATTTTGTTTTTTAGACCGATTTCGAGTTAAACTCTGCCAGTAAACGTTGCTTACCTTTTTTTTATAAACTTATTACCTAACTTTTTCCCGGTTAAACCTTTGTTATCGAGCGTTCAAGATAGAAAATTATTCGTATATAATTTTGTAGGCTTTAGAAAAAATATTTTGGAAAGCTTTAAATCATTCGAATCAGATAAATCTTGTAATGGTAAAATGGTAGTCTTTTGAAAACTTATTTCAACTCCACCAGAAAACCCTCTTGAAATCACGGTTTTCACACATCTTTAAAACTATAGTATCTTGATATACTCCCTCCGGTATCATATTAGAAGTCCTTTTAGACAAGGTTTGAGTCAAACATTGGGAATATAAATCATGAATAATATTTAAATCGTTGAATTTAGAAATATGAAAATCATATAAATAGATTGGTCTTGAAAATTACTTTCATAAAAATATACATATATAACTTTTTAAGAAATATTTTTATAGAAAAGTGAAGTCAAAGTTGTGTTTTGGTGACCGTGTCGCTGTCCTAGAGGACTTCTAATTGGGAAGCGGAGGGAGTACTCCGTATATGTTTTTCTTTAAAACCGTGTGCCATCCAACTGTTTGCATGCATAAGTCTTGAGCTCTCCTGCCAATGTATAACTGTTGCCCGCTTTATGATGCCACCGGTGTACCAATTCTAATACCAAAACTTGATCAATTCATGTCACTCAAGTTGGTACGGTAGAGCGGTGTAAACTTAACAAGTTTTGCCAAGCATGTCACACATCTACAGTAGACATCATAAAATTAGTGGAACGAACTCCATTATCTCATTTTCTGCTGAATAAAAGTGAACTAATTTCTTTTATCAAATGGAAAACAAGTGAAATAAACTGAAATAAAAGCGTATTTAGTTTTATTTGACCTCCTCTACATCTCTACTCATAGTGCCTTACATTACAGAGGCATAGAGCATAAGATACTAATGTCTCAAAGACTAAAAGAGTACTAAATCATGGATCTTGATTTTAACAAGTCAATACTACAAATAAAAGGATAATACTTTTTAGTCAATGAATCTAGACTGTTGGATTTGAACCATACGTTCGATATTGTTTCTTTCTTCTTCGGATCAACATTTTGCTTCATCTTCCTCCAACCGTGTATTTTTATTTTTCTTCACCACCCCATATTCGATAATAGGTAGACCATCAGATCCATGTCTACCATATTTTACCACCACTATCGTTACTTGTGTCACTCCCTCCGCCTGTCTCTCGTTTCTAATGCCCACAATCCCCCTATAGACACCTAAAATAGTGATAGAAAAATACAAATGAAGAGAAAACCAGCGCGATTTAACTAAAAATAGCGCGGAAGGAGAACACCATCGTGCCATACAACTTGCACAAAAACATGAGAATTTTCAAGGCATGGCAAAAACAGGCTAAGGTCAAAGAGCACATGGAGAAAATCCCAGCGGCAGGGCTCCCGGCGGCGGGACACACCTGCCGGTTCGCGCAAAAACGTGCGAACGCACCATAAAAATCCCTGCTTTTTCCCCCCTTCCGCTCCTCGACGCCGGCCGCGAGCGAAACCAACGACGCCACCCAAACCGGCAA
>OAMR01000299.1:1063168-1097809 GCA_900205405.1 Echinochloa crus-galli
CTTTATCCGCCGACTCAACCGGGCGGACGGTTTCGGGGGCCGGCAGCCTGCGCCTCCCGGGTCGCTCCGCGGGTCCCGTTCGCGCGCGCTGGGGTTCCGGCGCCGGCCGCATCGTCGTGGAGCGAGTCCTGTTGCGGGGAGCGGGCGCCGGCGCCGCGCGTTCCGGAGGTGGGAGCTGAGGGAGGAGGCCGGAGAGGTCCCCGGCGGCCGTCCATGGCGGAGAGGCGGTCGATCTACAGGGAGCCCGGCAAGCCACGGCGGCCGCCGCGGTCTCAGTCCTCTCACGGTGCGTTCCTCGATCGCTCTCCGTCCTGTTTACAGTCTTACCGTCTTGGTTGGTTATGGTTGGGTCGCGCCGTTCCTCGGCCCCTCATTCCCTGGAGTGGGTTCCTGTGCTGGAATTTCCCAGTAACCCAAATCGTGTCCGGAATTCCGGATTCGGTAGCGAATCCCCCCTCTTTTCTTGGTTCGGGTGACCCTGGCAATGCTGGCACTCGGCCAGACTTTGTGTAAATTTGGCTCTCGTCAGTAGGTGATGCCATTTCTGGTGACGTGTGTGGCACTGCTTGGTAGGCATATTCTCTATTTCTCAAGGAGGAATGGAGGATGCAGCTCTGCTACGAAAATGACGCGCGAGGGTAAGAATCGTTTTCAGGGAACTCGCATTGAATGGATAGAGATAGTTGGAGAAATTGCACGGAGTCATTTATGCCTCTGCTGTCTTTGATTCAGAAAGGCTAACATGTGGTTGTTTAGTCGCATGTGGGTTTAGTTTTCTTTCCTTAGCCTTGGTAGTAACTTTGATCAACTAGCTGACGAGTTTATTTTATATGCTTGATCGTTACATCTTGTAGTGCGTAGCAGTTCGTACACTGTTTGGTAGAAATGCCATATGGCATTACAGAATTTTGGTGAACAATTTATCTGGACACTTCGGACAATTCTTAACATTCATCTGGACCTACATGGCTGCCAGAGCTTGAATAGGAAAAAAAATTGAAAAGATGGCCCTGTAGAAAGTCCCCTCTTTCTCTTCAGGAGCTTGTTAGCATCATAAATTTTCACCATACCTCTGAAAATTAACTATTCTTTTCTTGCCCGACATTAAAATTTCTGGATGGCGCTAAAACTTGATACTGGTTCGATCTTTCTGTGACTTGTGAGCACAGTTTTGGGTAGCTGAGACCATGTTAGTTACTGCTTATAGCATACATTCCGTGCTAAAAATAATGGGAGCTAGCACCTTTTCAGCCAAATCAATCCGTGAAAAGTTCATCACTTTGATCTCCCTGACTGACTAAGCTGAACCTGTAAAATGTTTTTCATGGAACCTCTAATCCCTACCCAGTTTTGAAGATGCTTTACAGTTTTATAAGCACTATACATTTATTTTGTGATCCAGTTTTATTATTTTGTATCTTAAATTTGTAGGTGTCTGCAGTATTTTGCTAGTAATAAGAGAAAGTAGACCTAGACCTTTCTGTTTATCTGCATTAACTACCATCAGCTCTTTTGCTGTCCGCCTAATTATTTTGTTCTGTTATCTGTTGCTGCCTTGGTCTCATAGTAGCATTTCTTCTTATAAGTACTCCAGATGCACCATTTTTACCTCTGCATAGATTTAAGCATGGTTTGTGTGATTTTCAGGCGGGGGAAATTTCTCAGTTCCACTGTGGGAGAAGAAATTTTGCACCGATGCCTGCGCCATCCCATGGGGTAAACTTTGTGAGACCAAGAGATTGATGTCTCTGTACAAAAATGTTATGGATTGGGAGGACTCAGCTGCATTAGAAGCCTTCAATGATGCAAAGGCGCGCTTCTGTGCTGTATATCATGGTCAACATTGTGATATCCCTTTGCCTGACCCAGACATGTTTATTGATATAGTTAACCCAGATGAATATGTTGATCCTGAATTGGTAGCTGATCTGGAGAAGTCACGCCGTCGAGTTCCCAGAAAAGATAATGGTATTCCTGATGTCTGGGACTCCTTTATTTTCTCAGACAAGCCAGTTCCTGTTACAGGATGGGGTGACACGGAGACAAGCAACACTGCTGGTCAGCAACTCTCTGTAAACTGGGACAGTCATTTGGAACAGCCCGTTGAAGCAAATTGCAAGCAAATCTCGGGAAATTGGGACTGTTATGTTGAGCAGCCCGCTCAACCAATTGTTCAGCTAAGCTCAGGCAATTGGGATGTGTACGAGGAACAGCAAGGTCAAGCCAGCAGCTGGAAGGAGCAGAACAAACCCTGCATTTCCAACTGGAACATAAGAGATGGCACCCAGGATACATGGAAACATGATTACAGCTGGGGTTCCGCAGTCACTCAGACCGATCCATGGGACAACCATCAAGAAACCTATGATGTGCCTGACAGCCAGGGCGTGTCATATGGACACTGGACTCACTGGAGAAGACGAAACAATGAGTCTGGTAGAAGGAACAGCAAGAATAGAGATAGAGGAGGCCCCATCAGCGCAAAGCCGATGAAATCAAAGTACCAGGCAGATGAGCACAGTGGTGCGAATAATGGCTGGAGGCACTGCCGAGTAAGAAATGACATGCATTATTACTCCTATGAGCAGGCTGGTTATGCCAAGCAGTCGCTAGCAATGTGATTAAGAAGCTATAGGTGGTTGCAGCACTGAGGGAAGGTGTCAAGAGCCCTTCTCTGCCGAGCACATCTTGTCTTTGGAGGTGTTATTTATTCTGCACCAGCAATAGTAGTAATGGTGGACATCTTCAGATGAGGTAGAGTAGAGCTAGCAGATCATCCTGTAGGTTATGTTCCCTCCTTGAAGCTGCTGTAGATAGTACTGACTACCAGCCTAGTGACAGTTTTGTTGAGCCATTGTCTTGTCTCGTGTGCGTGTGTGTATATAAAGTGTCGAGCTCCGTAGCTTTTGTTTACTGGCTGTATTGCTCCGTAGCTTTTGTTTACTGGCTGCATTGCAGCTTCAGCGTTACAGTTACAGTAGTGAGGAACGAGGATGGTGCCTGTTTAATTTATATATATTCCTATGAGGTATGAACAAATGTCTTGACTTATTATTTATAAGCTTGGATGTTCTGTTCTAGTGGCGGGAATAAAGCTTGATATTCTGTCTTCAGCTATGTACATTGCCTGCTGGCTACTGTGATTTCCTTTGTTCAGGGACAGGCACGCCTGCAGCTTCTAATGAGAAGGTGATGGTCCTGTGTGTTATAGCAAAAGATACAGGCATTGCAAGAATGCTGTTCTATTCCTGCTCCCTACTTGGCCATTCTTGTTTATTATGCCAATTCCCTACTTGGCTGCGCTGATCGAGCTGGGCGCTGCAATGGCTAGTTTGCAAAACCATTGTAAATAGGTACCAGAAGTTTTGAATTGCAACGCCGTGTGCAGCATAATGCGTTAGTGCTTCGGTCATAGGAGCGCTAAGCAGACCAGATCATGAATTGATCATGGGTAATGAGCACGAAAAAATAGTGTAGCACGTATAGTTATTGTCAAGAAAAGTAAAACACATCAATGTAAGTTCATGACGTAAACGATATTTGTCTTTGGTAGAATGATGAATTCAAGAGGCATCTCAAGAACAATGGCAAATCGCTTATGAGACATCCTTCCAAGGTAACACGCAAAGTACCATGACACAGAATAGTTTCTAGCTTGGACGAGCAAATTTTGTACAAATCTTTTATCGAGGACGATGCTATGTTACTCAATTCATGCTTCAGTTGAGAAACCCATCAGTGCCTACAGCTTCAGCACAAGGCCAATAGGACTATGATCGCTGAATGATACGTCCGGTAGAATGTATGAATCATGGACCTTGTCAGCTATAGACTCTGATGCAAGAAAGTAATCCAATCTCCAACCTATTAAATGATTAACAAAACGGTGAAACAGGTTATTCTACATTTCCATCAATGAATAAATAAACCTATGAAAAGAGTAGCCTATTGCTAATAGCAGGTTGTTTAAAATAATAACGATTGATATGACCTCGAAAATAATGAGGCATAGGGGATTGTTACTTTACTGTGAATTGATCCTAACAAAAGGAAGGACAGGAAATGCAAAGAAATTATGTTGGTGGCCAATCACTCATACAGCATTATACCTTTGTTGGTAATGCGCTGGTTTTCACCCCAGAAGGTGAATGCCACAGCATTCGGATGTTGTTTCCTGAAAGTATCAATAAGGCCTTTGCTAGAAAAATTCTCCTCGAATGATTCCCTCTCTTCAATTGTGAAACCTGCAGCCTCAGTTTTTGCCTGAAAAAAAAAGCATTGAAATAAGTTATCATCCAATTAAACGCTACAGCAAGGGACTGGTGTAACACGAAAGCAAACCGAAAATCATGGGGACTCTAAAAACAGTTTTGTGCTCAGATATGTTATTCTAATGGCAAATCCCCCTTCTTTTTAACTTTTAGCAGTAGTGCCAAGTTCAAGGTTATGTTTTGATGTCAGGTTCTGGACATGACAAAAAGCAAACATGAATTTATTATCATTTAATACAATATTCAGAGCTTTCTGATATATTTTCTTGTAAAAGCAGCATCATGCTCATGTCAGATCTCAAAGCATTTCTGAGTACGTGTAGTTCCTAACAAAGTGAGATAATGTTTTATTCTGCAGAATTTTCTCATTATATTGGTTATATGAGGTACCATACAAGTTAGAGGACAAAAAAATTCTTGAGTAATGCTCAAAAGGATTTCACGAGGCATTAATTCCATATCCAACTGGCACTGCTAGTGAACCACATGTAGACAGGGTACATGTAGCTGCCTATATATATATCTTTGCATGTTCTCTAAAGATAGATTAACTCTTGTGAGAAAATGTGTACTAAAATAAAACAGAAAGACATCATGGAACTTCCCCTATAAAATGGGAGATAGGTCATAGGTGATATTCCCACTTAAAAAGAAATAATAGGTGGCATCTAACAGTGCACATATATCCCCGAAAAAAGTCCACCAGTTTTTTTATGATCTGTCATTGATGAGGACCATATAAAAGAACTGTAGCAAGCTTAAATGATTTGTGCCTTTTTAATTAAAAAAGGTTGTGCAAACACACTTACTTGAGGATTGTGAATGTCAATACTTTGGCGAGCACAGTTGAGATCTCCAGCAACAATTACTGGTTTGGAACATTCCAGTTTCTGCAGACCAAAATCATACCTCATTTGCGCTTGTAAAGTAATATTTCGCAAAGTTGGAATATGAGATATGGAGATATGATGTAGAACAGCACATAAGCACAATAACAATGCCTCGATGTCATAAAAAGAGAACGGTCATACTAGTGTGGATTTACAGCACATATTTGTAGGCGTCAAATGGAAAATGACATTGGAAAGCTAAGTGGATGTACCTTTATGAAGTCACTAAAGGACAAATCCCATTCATTGACCCTGTAGTTCTGAAGACCAAGAAGCAGAAAGACAATAGATATTCTACAGTGTTAGGAGCAGTACAGCATAAATCAACAGTAGTAATAATAATAATATATGAAGGAAACAGTTTTTACCAATCTGCGTAAACCACGGCCGGAATTTGGGACATAAGCATTGACCAAGTAAAAATCATCAAACTCCAAAGTAATAACCCTGCCTTCCTGATCATGAGCTGGTATGCCAATTCCATATTGGACAGAGATTGGTTTTACCTGTTAATGCAATGGAAGAAAGTGAGGTTAGATCAGCATCTATTCTGTATCGACTGATAGGCTATTGAGATGTAGATCTAGTGCAATGCACACTTCACACTAATTTTTATGGTCAGTATAAAAGGGAGGGGTTCTGGGTTAACCACAGCACGAACATACCCGTGAAATCACCGCAGTTCCTGAGTAACCAAGCCTTGCGACACTGCATGACCAATAGCTGTGATCAAAGTTTTGTATCAGGTTCTTAAAAGGCTCAACATTGCGCTCCTGAAAACAGAAAGAAAACCTTGTCATGACACTGTGCATCATAATGAAAGACCACCATGTCACAATAGATTGGGTAATCAAGAAGTCCCCATTAGAAAAACAGAAGGAATCTGTATAAATATATATACATGGAGAGAATTGAAGCACCAAAACTTGCCTCCAAGTGTGTCTCTTGAAGACATAGGACGTCAAAGTTCTCCCTGCCTGCCAATTCATCTCCAGAAAATCCTGACTCTACAACAGTTTGCAGTCCATTAACATTCCAGGACAGAATCTTCATAGAGTTTGTATCACTGCTAAGTGGTGGAGGCCTCATGGTCCTTGGATTGTACGCAAACCAATTGGGCTTCCTCTCTTTGTGGCTAAGGCGAGTCCAGGGCTCATTGCTCCGGGCATGATACCCACGCTGAGAACGCTGAGAAGCTGCCATGCTCGTGTTTGCCACGATGCACTTGATTCCAGGAATCAGGCAGCCACGACTGCAGAAACAATAGTTCAGGAGCTAGATATCTCAAGCATTTTGCTCCAATGAGGCTTTCAGAGGATCAAGGATTTTTTTTAAAAAAAATAAAGGCAGCTTGACCTTAATGACTACTGAATTGTTTATACAGGGCTGATAAGGGAAATTTGAGACGAAATTGTTGCTAGGTCCTAAACCACCAGTTGGACTATCGATGTGACATAAGCAAGAATAATGAAGAAAACCCCATCGATGCAAACATAAAGATAAAAGCTCATGCCAAAGATGCATTGATTGTCTATCTTGAAGTGACAAGGCTAACCCGTTTATACAGATAAAATAACAATGTAGGTGGGATGGATCAGGGAACACTATTGATCTGGAAAATCAAGCAATTCTATGCAGAAGAATCCTGTGGCTAATGGCAATTTCATACTTAGAACATCTTAAACCCCTGGAGAAATTTTGAACAGAAACACCATCGATCAAATCAAACAACTGCACAGGCACACATGTTCTGCGAACAAAGGCCGCACGCATCCGCTACCCAGTCCCCAATCAAGAACACAACCCCATCAAAACTACGCCTCCGATAGGCACCAAGCGGCGGAGTGGTCCCATCACAATACTCTTCCCCAATAAAAAATGGGTACCCATCAAAAATCCTCACGATCCCACAAGCTCACGCACGAACGAAATCACATCTACAGGCGCCCAGGACTGCCTGCTTAAGGCTACAAACAAAACCCACCGCCATCATTTTTTTCTTGCAGCACACGAAGGGTGATCACGAAATCCACCCGGTTTCACACCATCACGCAGCGAGAAAGAAAGAAATCACTTCTACTTTTTGGTAGGAATCTAAACAGATGCAGAGAAAATCCAGCGCCATCGATTCCCTTCCAGCATTCACCGAATCACGGAATATCCACACACACACAAAAGGCAAGCAAACAATCGCACCGAGGAGGGAGGGAGACGCACAGCCGCGGGTTGGCGCAAAGCCCCGCCGTCTTGCCGGTGATGACGCCGCCGATGCCGCGCAAATGATTTAACCTAGATTTGGTTAAACCCGCGGGGCTTTGGGGAAGGGTCTCGCAGATATTTGTAGATATTTGTAGCAACCGACTTGAGAGCTGATCCAGGTCGGCGCCAGCTGCCGCCTGCCAGGCGCGCTTCCCTTGCGCCTCACGGGAGCGTCTCTCGAGAAGAGGTAACAGCCCACGTCTCCTGCAGGTTGGTTACCGGCCTCCTGTGTGTTTTTGTCTCGCTGCTGGGTGGACCCGTGTTTTACACTTTTACCAGATATATATGGAACGGCCTGTTTTTTTTTAACTTCTGTATATGTAATCTGTATGATTAATGTCTCACTCAATTGAGAGACCTGCATTTTGATGTTCACGCAAAACGTGCCCGATTTTTGTGTCCTTTGGCGGAGCCACACATACTTTGTGAATTGTGACCCCATGAGAAGAACAAATGGATAACAGGAGTAGCTATTTCGCTCAACAAGTTTAGTATCATGATAAGTTAATAGCCAGACAATGAGCTTTCCCTGCTTCTCATACTGAAGCCAAACAACTGCAACGCGAGATATGATCAATCGATAGGCCCATATTTACATCACACGCTGCAGCATCAACCAAGTAGGCCATCTATTAGACTTCTGGATATTCAAATCTGCCCTTGCACCCTGCAAGTTTCGGGTTGGTTACAGATCAAGCCTAATTGTTTACCTAAGGCCGGCTCCAATGGTTGAGACAACCCGCTAGCTCATAGCTGCAGTGCTCAAAACGCTACAGTATTTCACAGTCACTTGGGTTCCCGTGCGCGAGAGAGTGGCCTACCTCGAAGTCTGAGCGAGATAGCAGCTCTGCGGCGAGACGGTCTCTTCTTTTTGGCACTGTTTGTAGAATAAAAAACTTATGAGCTAGCTTATAAGACCACCGTTGGAGGAGGCCTAATAGTCCGATACAAAATCACAGATTCTGCCAGATATCTGACAAACCAAAACCATGACGAATAAGCATTGCTGTCGAGAATTAAGGCTTTCAGCTTCAGATTGGATGTTAGGCATGGCTTGTGATGCGGCCTAGAGCTTCAGTATGAGGCCCAGGGGGCTGTGATCACTGGCAGAGATATCCGGAAGAATATACGAATCGTGCACCTTTTCCGCGATAGACTCAGACACAAGAAAGTAATCCAGGCGCCAACCTTCAATACAATGAACAGACAAAAGCAGCAAGATCTTCAGTTATGTTGAAACAAGAAATGAATATACTAATTTTGGCACAGACCTTGTGCGCGATAGATAAGAGATTCCTCAACATGCAAAATAGTACATGATAGAAATAACTTTGGTTAACTATCGAAGCTTCCGGGCATTGTGGCATTAATTGCTGAAAATCCTAGTACATACCTTTATTTGTTTTACGGCCATTGTGCCTGTACCCCCAGTAACTATATCCAACAACGTTTGGATGCTGTCTCCGAAATGTGTCAACAAACCCTTTGGACAAAAAGTTGGTCTCGAATGATTCTCTTTCTTCGTTTGTGAAGCCAGCACTTTTACGATTCCCCTGGACAAAAATGTTAACATCAGTAACGACTACCTAGAAAAGAAAAAAAATGAAGAAGCTGAAGTGGAACTGATATTTCTTATCACAGATTCACAATTTCATTGAGGCCACCAGGCACATATATACATGCTGACAATGCAATGTAGATTTACTGTTTATCACTACTTGGGCGACAATTTCTCTTTAGTCTTCGAGCTTTCCAAAAGTGCAACTGGATCACAACTCTCTGGTCTAACAAAGATGATCTAAAATCAATGTTGTTTCTTCCTTGAAACAAGGATTTCTCTGTAACTCTACTTTCATAAAAGGATGGTAATGTTTGTAGCATAAAACAAACAGCCAAATAGAGCATTTTATAAGGATCTTGTTTGCAGCATAAAACATATAGCCAAGTATAGCATACAGTTATGTGTAGGGAAAAGGCTGCAACTCATCAATACATTCTGACAAAAATAAATCCCAGGTCTGGAGTATGGCAGGAGCCAAGGGGCTTTCTTTCATCACAGCCCCTAAGCTAGGTAATTAGGTTGTAAGGATAGGTCGTTCTCTTCAATTTCTATCAGGCGTCAATGTAATCCATTTTTTCGAGGGGTGTGTGTTCATGGATTTTGTAACTCTGTTCTATAAATGAAATGAGACAGCCTCCTGCATGTTCGAGGAAAAAACCATTCTAACTAAAATAGTTCAAACAGATGGTTACTCACAGCAGGATCATGGATATCAATCTCCTGATGGGCACAGTTAAGATCACCGGTTAGTATGACAGGCTTTGATTTTTCCAATTCCTGAACAAACACAAGAAAATATGTAAGGTCATGTAAGAAAAGAAGTGTTAGCAGCAACGGTTGCTACTGAAACCTGTAAAATGCACGCGGTGAAATCATGTTTGAAAATCACGCGTATCTGACTGGCATGATAATTTTGAACAGGACAAAAGCTATGCAGAAAGTAAAAGAAGCCTAAGGTTTAGAAATTTAGATGGCCATTTACTTTGGTAAGTAGCAACACACTTCACCCAAAAAAAAAATGAAAGATGTTCAGATATACTAGCTTGATTGGTAAAGGAACAGGAAGAGAATCAAAGATAATAAACAACAAAAGAAAGAGGATGAGCACCAAGTGACGCCAAAAATCATTGTAATAAAACTTTTAAATCTGCCACTCTAATTAATTGACATTTTGAAGCATATTTAATTGAAGTCTAGTTCACATATGCGCTAAATCTTATGTATTTCGAGTTTCAAATACAATTTCCCTCATCAAAATAGGCCCTAAGCAGCACATAGGAAACAAATATCCCTTTGACGAAGATGTTATATGAACAGCAAGAATTGAGGAATAGGAAGAAAAACAAGAATCACTGCAGTGAAAAAAATGACATAAAGGGTAAGAGGCACAAAAATAGTTCTGCTCCAGTAAAGGCATACTTGACAAAAGAGGATAAGTAGCATAACAAAAATACTTCGAAACAATCAGGGTAAAAGAAAAGACATACTTTCATGTAGTTACCAAGGGATGGATCCCACTCTGTGACCCTATAAGTCTGCACAAACAAATCCTCATGCATTTCAGATTTTTATCTCAAGCAATTTATGCTAGAAAGGAAAATACCAATGATTTACCAGTCTTCTTAGACCATCACCAGAATTTGGCACATAAGCAGTTAGCAAGTAGAAGTCATCAAACTCCACAGTCACAACCCTCCCCTCAGTATCATGGTCTGGTACACCAAGCCCATACTTGATCGAGAGGGGTTTCATCTATAGGCAACACAGGACACATAATCAATAGAAAGAAAAAAGACACAAAAATGTTCACAAATCTTGTGGCATTGTATTTGTTGAGGCAGAAGTTTATGCTTAAGGAGACTGTAATCAATTGCAGCATAAGAAATAAGAATGTTAACTAAAGGCCACAATACACGATATAATTTGTCTAGTATTGACCTAAAAGTCAGATAGCATTGAATAGTGATTAATGAGGAACCACCACACCAGAATAACCCAAGCAAAGAAGAAACTAGCAATTTTGAAGGTATCTCTGAGCTAGATATTTTTAGACATTTTGTTCCTATCAAAGTAAATCTCCACATGAAGTCAATTTATATTCCAGAAATGGAGACTCCCTGAAGGCTGGTGATTGAAGAGAGATAAGATAAATGTGATTATTCCTAAGTGAGGGAACATATACTGGCTGTACCAACTTTCCAAAAAAAAAATTAAAAAAACAAAGTGCAGTTGGTTCAAAGGCAATAAAACAGAACAAACAAATAGGCATTCATAGGTGTTCTGTTTCTACTAGCAATATGCATGAAGCATTAGGCAGGTGATGCATACTCGTGAAATTATTGCTGTTCCCGAATAGCCAAGCTTTGACACACTGCATGTCCAGAAACTATTCGTGTAGCCATCAAGAAGAGTATCCTTAATAACTTCAACATCCTTCTCCTGCTCAACAAAAGCAAATATTGAGAATGTATAGTCAGGAAACTATTCAGAGAGAACAAAAGGTGCCACGATAGAAAAATATCTTCTTGTTACTATTTTTTGCAACATAATTACAAATTTAGAAGTGAAATAAAAGAAAATAACTCAAATCTTGCCTGCATTTTTGTCTCTTGTAGGCATAGCACATCAAAGTCCTCCCTCTCTGCTAACTGCTGCACAGAGAAGCCTCTTGATTTGAGCAATGCTTTCAATCCATTGACATTCCATGACAGAATCTTCAGAGCCCGTGTATCCTTACTTAGAGGTGGAGGCCTCATAGTCTTAGGGTTGTACGGAATCCAGCCAGCTTGTGGTTTCTTATGTACAAGTACAGTCCAAGGCTCTGAATTGTCATTAGGACTTAATCCTGCATTAGGAGCGGCACCTTTGACTGCAATAGAGCAAGCAGAAGTTAACCAAGAGGAAAGTAATTTTCTAACAAAAAGGAAGTTCAAGTAAAGACAAGTGAAAAAAATAAACATACCAACAAGCTTTTCCTTCTGGACTGAGGTCTTATTTATCTTGACACTACTCACAGAATTCTCCTCAAGTGTGGTGCTCTTGATTGACTTCTGTTTTGTTCTACTTCTTTTGTTGCTAGGAGTTTCAGATATAACCTCAGAACTTTCTAGTTTTTGTTCAAACACAACTGAAGCGCCACCTTTTCTTTTTAAAGGTTCTTCCAAGGGGCTAACCAGCTCCGCGGATGACTTTCCCTCTTTACCTGTGGAAAGGAAACAAGCTTCCAGCTAAGAAGCTTCATAATAATACTGTATTTAAAAGGATATCATATCAAAGCATGGTTATTAAAGATGCATCCATGCCCATCTTTTCTCCATCATAATACCTTGGGGTGCTGATGGCAAAGCCACAAGAGTTCATGCAAGAAACAGATTCAGAGAATGACATTGTTTGATTCATTATTTCACTTGCTACCTACAGTGTAATTTCAAGGCAAATCTGATCTGACCATTATACTATCTTATTGGTGAGAGGATATAACTGAAACTAATGAGTTCTGATGAAGAAGACAAGGGTGTTCAAATCTACTGCTACAAGTCTGAAGTAATCCATACCATTTCCTTCCACACCCAGAGAATCCATCAGTGTTGATACTAAATCTTTCTTGGTGCCTTTCCCAGAAACACCCATCCTCCTTCAAGATTTAATACACAAAGAGTTAACAGGAAAAATCAATTCTCACCAATAGGAAATAAGGGCAGACTTGGGAGAGTTTAAACCTCGTGAGCTCCCTGAGCTCCTTCACCGTCATTGATTGGAGCTGGCTAGGGTCACTCCTCACTTGCTCTATCTCCAAATCGCTTTCAGCAGCATCTTCCTGGAGTCCAAACAGAAAGGTATAAATTGGCAGTACAAGAATACGAGCAATAAATGGAAAAGATCAACCTTCTCTACGGCTGGCTCCTCATCTTTCTTGATCTCAGTGTTCTTCGAGACAGCTCTGCGCGAATATGTAGCCCGCATTCCGTCCCTCATGAAGTTCAGATTTGTCAGCACTGGCTTCTTGGAACTAAAATTCGAAACTCGGAGCCCACAGCTACACCTACTAAAAAGAAAAGACAGGTTTCACCAACTCCCTTCCAAGTGTTCAGGTATGAAATGTCTGTGGGCAAATATCCTCAAATCATTGCTGGAGATTTCTATATGACATAGGGTTTCACGCTATGTGCAAACGGGTTTGAAGTTAAGCGATTTCCTACAATGAAACCTGAAGCACACCAGCGCCTGGACCGGAACCATATGTTTCACAATCTTATTTCTATCATAATCCACATCAACGACGCTGCTGACACTTGAAAGAATACAGGAAAAGGAAACATGGATTAACATTGCGGCCAAACCCTTGCCCCCCACCCCCAATTGAGCTGCTGCTCCTTGGATGGCAGAAAAACCGAATCGACACAGACCGGATCGACTAAACCGACCCGGAGGCACAAAATGCGCCGTAGGAGAGGGGAGGGGCTGGGGGAAGATAGGAGCCGTACTGGTAGAGGCGGAGGAGGGAGGCGCCGCGCAGCAGCAGTGGCATCGGTCGGCGAGCAAGTGCGCGGAGGCGCCGCGACGTGGAGCGGTAGAGCGAGGAGCGTGGGCGTGACGAAGTGGGCTGGGTGGGCAACAGGTGGCTGAGATACATCAGTTTTTGGCATGGTAGGCCCGTTCTGATGGGCCGCACTTCAATCCCGGCCTGCCTGTCAAGCCCAGCGAGATCTTTTCAGTTAGTTACATGATGGCCCATGTATCCAATTCTTCAATCAAGATGAATAGATGCTGCTAAAAAAATCGAGATTTTCTCAAAAAAAAATCAAGATGAGTGGATGATCATTTTTTTTCACTTCGACTCAAATCTTGCTTCCGTTGTCGATCACTTATCCCTCCAGGTACGTTGTCGGTAAAGTTGATCATGGTCCACGAGTCATCTGACTGACGCCACCTCACATCTTCCCCAACTCTTATTGCCATTGCCTCAAGGGAGGAAGAGGAATCATGTCATAGCAAATAGACCATACTTGATGATTGATTGTGTTGACCCAAAAACTCACGCCCTGTTCACTGGCTTATAAAGCACCAACCAGCAGTATTTTTTCTCAACCAAAATTAGCATCAGCCACCGGTCATATTTTCTCTCCGTACAAATCAGCACCAACTACCAGCCAAACGAACACACCGTCATTCAGTAATACCAACCGTATTTCAAAGCAAAGGAAATTCCCAAAGTCGTTGGTTGAACTTAAACCTTAAAGCTTGGTGGTGACGTGGTGTCAGAATTTTTACATTAGCTAATGTGCGCTTTTGCATCCCTAATTGCATATACATATGATGCATCAAACTGGCGCGTGATAAGTCAGCTGTGCATGCTACATTGGATTATCTGCATACATATGCCGAGTTCGCACGAACACTTTTGCCTTGATGATGGGACTTGGCTTTGAAATGCATTATCCATACCAAAAGCAGAAAAAAAAACTTGCTTATTCGACAATCACCACACGAGCTTATGTACAAATTCACAAGATTGATCAAAACAGCAACATATGAGAGTTCATTTTGTTGCACTACAAATTCTTCTACTCTGGATTGGAGCTCTGCTGTCCTGCTGCTGAATCGACAGTGCACGCATCTCACAGTAGGAAATGCTGCAGATACCTGAGCCCGTCGTCGACGCTCACGTACCGGCACTCGCATAACACTCCGAGCCTCACCTTCTCGACCAGCCTCTCCTCCCCCGCCAGCACCACGACCACCTCCGCCTCCAGCATCGCGCCGCCGCAGCCCGGCGCGGGCAGGTCCGCCGAGATCCCCGCTTCCCCTCTGCCGCCGAAGCGGATGGCGCCCGGCGCCCTCAACGCCGGCACCGTGGCGTCCATCATCAGGAACGCCGCCGGCGCGTCGTCCCCACGGTTATTACCCGTCCGCACCGCCGTCCACCGGACGCGCCACTCCCCCGGCCCGATCGCCGCGTTCCGGCCGCGCATGTCGACCCCGAACAGGAACAGCCCCGCGGCGTTCCTGGCGTCGCCGGCCTCGGCGGCGGCCACCGCGAAGGAGAGGATGCTCTCGCCCCCGGCGGCCGCGGAGATGTCGACGGCGAAGGCGACGTCCGCGAGCGCGAGGCGCGGGGCCGGGAGCGCGCGGCGGCGGGCGGACGCGGAGCGGAACAGCGCGAAGAGGCGGCGGTACGGAGAGGAGGAGGATGAGAAGGACGAGCACTGATGGCGCCGGTCGTCGGGGAGGTGGCGGAGGAGGCCGAGCGCGGAGGGGTAGTGCCGCGCGCAGAGCCGCGCCCAGAGGTAGTCGGCGGCGAACGCGGCGTGCCACGAGGTGGAGACGCAGGAGGCCGCCGCGAGCGACGCGGCGTCGAGGAGCGGCGCGACGAGGGGGAGCGCCTCCCACGGGGGAGGGGACGGCGGCTGCGCCCGCCGCGCCGGTGGCATTGCCGTCGCCTCGCCCTCGCGCATCTCAGGTTTGGCGATGAGCTCGTGATCGGAAGCAGCGTAGGGTCTCGGCTTGCACGGATTGATGCGTGCGCGTCAGGGCGTCACTGCGTGCGTGGGCGCATTGCGCTTATATCACCGGCCAGGGGCGCGTACGCATGCCGAAGTACGGCAAGGGTTGCGGGGAAGGGAGAGAAGGCGGGGCGGTGCGTGCGCGCGGGTGGCGCACACGTGGTCGGGGAGGGCCACGGTGGCGCGGCGCGCGCACGGCGCGTGGCGCGCGAGGAGACGCCTTCGAACGGAGCGTGCCGAGGGCGCGGGCCACGGCGCCGTGCCGGCTTCCAGACGGTACGGGCACGAGACCATCCATGTTCGGGGACCCGGCTACCACCGATTCAACCAAAACGACGGCACGGTGGCCTGTTTGAACTTCGAATTGAAGGAAGGATTTGGTTGGTTGGACACTTTGGGCCGACAGAGGCCTTTCCCCCCCTCTGCTACTCGTTTTTGACAGGGTAGTGCTGTCTGCACACAAGCGTAAAGAAGCAGCACTTCAGGTTTCTCCCATGTACAGACGCCTCAAAAATTGCTTGATAATATAGCAAATTTATTCTCCACAGCGCCTCACAGATTGCACGTCTTAAGACGGAATTTTCGTAGAAAAATATATAGATCTCAGCTCAGACTCAGCACGTACTGGGTCCAACAGTTCTCCTTCTACAAGTAGATCGAACATCGTCCATCCAGTTATTGAGCTTTGGGAGGAATGGTGTAGCCTGCAAAACAATCCCAAAATCAACCGAACACGTGCTAGAATAATCGATTCATAACCACACAGTCACACAGAGACATCGTGCATTACTGAAACAAAAAATAAAGGAAAAGAAAACCACGATCAGACCAACAGGGCGCCACTTACTTCCGCACTTGGTGCCCGGCGTGAACGGCCTCTTGCAGTAGCCGGCAATGTGCACGACCTTGGCCATGCTGATGATCTCCTCGATGCCCTTGTCGACCTTGGAGCACAGGCACGGGACGTCCACCTTCCTGAAAGTGTCGCAGCACGCCTGTGACGGGGTCTCCTTTGGGTTGTCCCCCGGCATAACGTACAGGATGCACTGCGGGATCAGGGAGAGCAGGTCCGTGTCGCAGCTGGCCTCGGTGCCTATGGCGGCTGCCGTCTCGCGCGCCGTCGCCATCGTCGCAACCACTGCGAAGGCGAGGACCAAGAACAGGTCAAGAGTTCTCGCCATGGTTGCTGCTAGTGTACGTGTGGGCGTGTCTGCTTTTGTTGCCAGGCTCTGTGTGTCTCAGATGACTGAGAGCTTGGAAGTTCTGTGGTTTTGGTGCAGAGTCGTGAGTGCGGATGGTGGAGTATATGCATTGATTTATATTGTATGAAAAAAAAATCTTTTGTATGAGGATTCAATGTGTAGTGCATATTCGAGATACGCAAGAAATCTGGACTCTTAATTAGTAAGATAGGGATTTCTTTGAGCACGGATTTGGTTAGACTGTGCTTTTACTGGTTTCGACGATGCCTTGAACTTGGCTGGTCTTGACGTACATGCACGTCGACAACCAACTGAGCTAGGTTCCATTTCTGACAAGTAAACAGATATATATGCATGGCTTGGAAATGTTCGATTATCCAAATAATTGGATGTATTCATTCAAAACTATCTATCTTTGCTTTATTCTCTTTGCAATAGGAGCGCGCAATTCTATTTTACTGTTCACCTGATGGCTACGCTCTGCATTTATGTTTGCTTAATGTTAAATTGGATACTTTGAGACGTGACCCCTGGACGCCGAAGGCGTCCTTGGGGCATAGGTTTGGTTGACCTAAGTTTTTGTCTTGTCGATGCTATAATTTTTTTTTGTCACATACTCCATATTCAAATTCATATATACTCCCTCCGTTCTGAAAAACCTGACGTTTAGCACAGCGACATGGTCTTCAAAACACAACTTTGACCTCTTGTTATTATAAAAATATTTATCAAATAGTGATATATGTATACTTTTATGAAAGTATTTTTCAAGACAAATCTATTCATATAGTTTTCACATTTGTAAACTCAACAATTTAAAAGTTATTGATGATTTATATTCCCAATGTTTGACCCAAACCTTGTCCTAAACGTCAGGTTTTTCAGAACGGAGGGAGTATGTGACTGAGAAAGCTATCTCTGATCACAAGGAAAATGTTCCATATGAACTTAGGATAAACTTGATTTATGTCTTGCTATATAATTTTATTTAACATTGACCAAGCGTGTGTAGAATTATTTCCAACAGCAAAAAAAACTATTTTCAACAGCAATGCTTCTAGTTAGTGTATATAAATGATGAATATGTTTTGATGTTTGGTCACTTTTTGCATGGATTTAGAGTGAAAACCTAGATGTACCAATTTCACGGATGCTAATCTTGGAGGAGCCAGTTGATCTCAGAGCAAAATGCATGCCAATGCAAGTAATACTCCATAGAAGTTATGCCATCTGCGAACGTGAATATAAACTCATTTAGGTATATGAATAATTGATCAACATCTGGTTTCTATAGTACAGTACTCGAACTAGATAACTCATGATAATGTGCTTTTGCAAGCTTTAGACATCGAGATGCTCTTCTTTGTCTTTTGCATGTAACAAGAATGTGTAAAATATCGAGTTCTTTTTGTTGTATGAATCAACAATATAAATAATATGTTGAACCTGTGAATTAATTGTTTGAGGAGATCTAAAATCAATCCCTGATTTTTCCTTCCTCGTTATACAAGCATCATATACTCTGTAGGAATCAATTATTCAGCTTTATCCAATTTATTTCATATACCACTCCTTTTTATGGATATTAATCTCTTGCATACCGTAGACATTTGTTTTGCTTTGATTTTTTGCGCAGCACCCGAATTAGAGAGAGCCGCACCTAGTATCTTCTTAAATTAAACACATAGTTCGAACTAAGAGCATCTCTAGCAATTTTCAATAAATATTTCCCAAAAACTAGTTAATTGGGATGTCTCGATATTTCCTTCATGGTTACTAGGGGAGTTGCTTTTGCGGTTTCCCAATAATATCATCCAAATCCAACAACCTTATTACGAGAACTTTGACTCTCCCTTTATTTGAGGAGAAATGTGTTAGGGTTCTACTGGAGCACTATTTTTGCATCAACTCCTCCAATGCAATAGTTGGATTAGGGAAACGGGGACTATTGGAGATGGTCTAAGTAGAGGGCGGGCAAGTAGAAATCGGAATGGGAACAAACACTATAGCTTTTGCAGTTCGTAGAGTCCATTAACCATCATTTTTTTAATTGTTACTATGCTAACTTCCCCTGGAAGGTTTACATTTAGTGTTTGTGAATTAACCACATAAAAAAATTAGCAACATTTTTGATAGTTGGGCGAAACATGGGGGAAGGAAACCAAATCTATACTTATTGACGTGGGCTGCAACTTTTTGTAAGGTGATTTGGAACTCTAAAATGAGGTTGTTTTTGATAAATGCCGACCACAAACTTTTTTGCAGGGGCTATTCAAGGGAACTTATCGGCTCCGGTTTTGGACCAAGTTACAACAAAGTGAAATCAAGAAGGAGTACTTGCTTAAGGCATGCTGCTCACTGGAGATGGTTGTCCTGTTTCTTCCCTTTGAATGGATGGCCTTTTAATTTATGAATCTGCTTTTAAGATTTGTTTTTTGTATGCAAACACTGTGTGATTGAGTAGTTTGACGCTATAATGTGTAATAATTTTGGACGGATCCCTCCCCTTGGTGGGAAGATGAGGCCAAAAACCATTTTTTTCATTATCTAAAAAAGTAGAGGACTATACATTATAGTCTTCTAAATGGACAAAAGTCCATATGTAACTTCTTTGGTTAATCTTATGATAATATGGAGTAGTCTCTGGGACAATCATACTAACCCGTCTTGTTTTCTCTTATCTAATGGAACAATTCGTAAAATTTCCCTTCTCTCCGTCATATTTAAATTTCTTTGTTTTGCTTATTGTGGTACTCAAAACACCTCGTGTTGTTTTTACATATTATATTAAGTTAATATAAAATACTTATGTCTTCCAATTTATTTCTTGTTCCAGTTTGGAGGAATATGTATGGATCACAAATCAATTCATGACAATAATTAGGAAATTTGATGAGAAGAGTTTATTATTAGCTCATAATATTTGTGATACATAGGTAGATCTCTCACATATTACAATAGTCTCAACACAACCTCAAATTGCACATTTGTTAGAAGGCATATCGATTAGGCGGTTGAGATCTATGGAGTGCATGCAGTCTGTTCATTATGCTGGAACCTTGTAGCCTGCAAACAATTATTTTTAGGTTAAAATAATTATCATGTATATTTCACAACTAGCACATATATACTTCATAGTTTACTCAATACTCATGTAAATATTCACGTCAAACACTTACTTCCACACTGGAAGCCATGTTCTAGTGGTCTTCCACATTTGTCAGCAACATACACAACCTTCTCCATGCACACCACCTTTTCAATCTCCTCAGTGACCATGGAGCACAGGCATGGAACATTTGCCATTTTTACCACATCACAACAAGCATCTGAAGGAGGTATCTTTGGGTCTGCAGGAAACATCACATATTGCTTGCATTCGCTCACTAAGCCCGAGAGGTCAGTTCCACAGTCACCGGCCTTGGTGCCCATGATGGACATGGCTACTAAAAAAGTGAGGATTGATAACAATCTTAGTAGTTTCGCCATGGCTATTAGATTTACCAGTTGTGAGTCTCTCTTGGATGCTAACACAAGAACTATGTGATTTGATGTGAATATTTTGAGAAGGGTACTCCGGTTTATATAGGAGCATTGAGGGAAGGTTCATTCCTATTTTACAATATCTCTATATATCTTCTGGATACAAAATAAAGGGATATTATCAATATAGGGTAAGCTGGAGAGACAAGTGTCATTATTAGTGGTGCATGTTAGACAAGTGTCATTATTAGTGGTGCATGTTAGACAAGTGTCATTATTAGTGTTGCATGTTAGACAAGTGTAAAAAATGACTCGACATGTGTCATTATTAGTATTGCATTTTTGAACAAGTGGCGCAATTAGTGCCACTAGGGAGACAAGTGTCAAAAATAGTGATATAATATTGACAAGTGTCCTAATTCATACATATGTGTAAAAATTTACGTGAGTTTATTGACACGGGCAAAAAAATTGACACGTACAACGGTGCAACTACATGGACAACTTCATCCGTCTTATCAATTAATAGCCTTTTTAATTGCTATGCATGTTATTGTATCCATATTGGACATAATATCATCAAATGTATATCATTACAAAAGCCTCTATATCTTTCTAGCATAAATATAGATATCATCTATTGGAGATACTTTAAGTATGTACTATGTACTCTCAATATCCCAAAAGAATGATTTTAGGATGAAATAAAAATACGCATGTGTGTAGTTAGTTGAAATTATGTCCATACGAGATAAGCGTGTCAGATTACGTATGTACATAATTTCAATGCCGGAACATCATTATTTATGGTACAATTTCTAAGTAATTTTGTTCTAAATAAAATAATATACTATGCTATGAATAGTAGCGAACATAGATCACATGAACATGAGAGTTGATGGTCGGATAACTAATTTCATCCATAAATACATCAATACATGTAAATTACATAAACTTATTCAGAAGATAGTCTAATTGTATAAATTGTATGTATCTCATCGTGGACACATAAACAATACATAATAGAAGGATGTAACAATAAATAAGGTAGGGAAGAAATGACACTCTCATTCGTCATGATCCATCCATATTCAACACACGAGTGTTAAAGGAGCGAACCACTAGGATGCTGACTCATAACAAATACTAGTTAGGTTCTTTGTCCTACGGTGTCGGTGATGGATGGTACTCCGTTCATGACCGCAGCCGCCGTGGCCTCCGCTGCCGCTTCTAACTCTTCATGGTCAGGTGCTACCACCGTCAATGTTGATTCCTCCTCTACTTTAAGCTTGGTGAGAAGGTTCGTGCTCAACTTGCCTCCGGGCTACCACTTCCTCCCAACCGATGCAAAACAATACATAATAGAAGGCTTTGTCCAATACATATGGTAGCAAGTAGGAACAAACAAACTAGAATTCATATTAGTCATGATCGATCCATTCGACACACAGCATCATGGGAGCGAACTAGGAACACAATAAGCTATAAAAAACAAGCAAACCGATTGATATATATGTGATGCGTAAATATATATTCAAGCATGGTACTGGTTATGCATGGTATACCGGCCTGTGTGATCATAGGCTCGGACGCTTTATCATGAGTAGTGGATTCAAGTGTGATCATAATACAAAATATTTTTACCAGCATGACTTGTCATTGTAACATAAAAATTCCAGAAAAATATAAGCACAGAAAAATGTGTAATATGAAATGCACACATCGGAGATCTAAAATGTATATTTTTTTATTGCCATCATCATACAAGCATTGTATAAGAATCCATCTATGAGTTGTTACAACTTGTAAAATTTCCCCCCTTTTTATCATATTTTTCGTGGTTTTATTAGTTATTGTGGTAACCCAGAACAACTTGTGCTATTTCTGTATATATTAAAGTAGCACAGAAATATGGACCAAGAATTATTTTTCTGTTCCTGTTTGGAGGAATATGGACCAAGAATAAATACACGGTGAGCAATAAGGAAAATAAAGGAGAAGATTTTATTAGCTCCCAATTTCTCGATACATAGTAAATCTCTCACACCCTACAACAGTCTCAACACGACCTTATATTGCACATCTATTGGAAGGTAGATCGGCTAGGCGGCTGAGATCTATGGACTACATCAGCACTCCCCCTCTTGTTGTCTATTCGTTATGCTGGAACTTTGTAGCCTGCAAAACAATTTATTCGGGTTAAAAAATCACCATGGATAATTCATAATTAACTAGCGTGAGTTCATAATTAACACAATACTCATGTAAATATCCGCATAAAACACTTACTTCCACACTCGAAGCCATGCTGAAATGGCCTCTTGCATTGGTCGGCAACAAAAACAACCTTCTCCATGCACACTAACTTCTCGATCTCCTTGGTGACCTTAGAGCAAAGGCATGGGATATTCACCTTTTGGACCACATCACAACAACCATCTGAAGGAGGGATCTTTGGGTTTGCAGGGAACATCACATATTGCTTGCATTCGCTCACCAGGCCTGAGAGGTCTTCCTCGCAGTCATCAGCCTGGGTGCCCATGACGGACATGGCTACTACGAAAGTAATGATTGAGAACACGCTCAGGAATTTCCCCATAGCTATTAGATCTACCAATAGTGTCTCCCTCTAGATGTGCTAGCGCACAAGAACAATGTGGTTTTTATGTGAGTGTTTTAAGAAGGATATCCAGGTTTATATAGAAGCCCGGAAGGTTCACACCTTGTTCATAGTATGTCCATATTAGCCATTGGATAAAAAATTAATGGCTATGATGGATATGGGGCAAACTATACAAACACGTGTCATTATTAGTGTTGCATGTTAGGCTAGTGTAAAAAATTATGCTAGTACATAGACAAGTGGCACTATTGGACAAACATGTGTCCTTATTAGTGCTGCATGTTAGTCACGTGTACAAAATTATGCAAGTATGTAGACAAGTGGCACTATTGGTGGGTAAGCAGACATTTGTTACTATTAGTATTGCATGTTAGACATGTCCAAAAAAATGTGCCAATATATATTGAGGAGGGTCCTAACTAGTGTTACTATGCATATGAGTGTTGAAATTGGTGCCACTATATATATTGGCAGGTGTCAAGATTTGTGCTCGCTGCCAATGTTTGATGGGGACAATGTTTCAATTCAGTCTTGGACCGTGAGGTTTAAGAAGCAGTTTCTTCTCCAAATTCATAGGTTTAGAGAGGAGTCACAACCAGTAGTTAGGCAATGGCTTCAATCAGTCTTGTAAATTCTCACCCCCTCTTGTAAGTTCTCCCCTACCTTTTTGTACATATTCCTTTGTTTTTTAATATATCCTTGTGCTGTGGGGAACTCCCCCACAGTTATTCGGTCAAAAAAAGATTTGTGCTTACTGCATTATAGCCTCATGCTTGTCACAGTAATCATGCTCTTTATTAAAAAAAATAGTAATGACGCTGGAAATACTATAATCTAATGTATATTAGTTATGAAAGTATGTGCATTCTTAAATTTAGCTATCATTTGTTGAAGATATTTTCAGTATAAATATTTTGAAAGAGAAAAACAAAAGAAAATAATAAGCTTGAAAACTGAAGATGCGAACATAGATCCTATTAGCAACATAGTAAATGGTCGGATCACTCATAAATACGTCGGGTACATGAAATACGCACAAACCTGTTTGACGGTACAGACTGTATGTCTCTATCGTGTATACATACAAATATAATACAAGAACAGAACGAACGATGTACGCAGAGTAGGAACGAAAATGACATTTGCATTCGCTATGATCATCGATCCACAGTCGACACACGATCATTAGTTCGGTTCGCACGGAACGGTGACCCGAATTGATTCCTAGCCGGATTGCTTTCGTATTTTATACTAACTTTTCAGTAGCCGGAACTATTCCGGATAGAATCCGGAGTAACCGAACGCGGCCTAAGGGAGCGAACCACCAGGAACCGGATAGCCTGCAAAAGGAAAAAGAAAACAAGCACAAAAAAAGTTGAATATGTGATGTAAGTTTCTGTCACGTACGGCATGCACATGCTACAGAATTGCATATATATATGTCTGAATATTCATTCAGGCGTACTGGTTGTGCTATATATGCTAAACTTACTTCCACAGTTGGAGCCGGGCTTGAGGGGCCTCTTGCAGTAGCTGGCGACGTAGACGACCTTGTCCATGGAGATGAACGTCTCCACCGTCGGGGTGACCTTGGAGCAGAGGCACGGTATGTTCACCCGCTGGATCACGCCGCAGCAGGCCGCCGACGGCGGGATCTTGGGATCGGCGGGGAACTTGACGTAGTCCTGGCAGTTGAAAATCAGGTCCTGCAGGTCCTGGTCACAGTTCCCCGTCGGCGGCGCGTCGGTCGTCGTCGCCGCCGCGGCCATTGCGACGCTGAACAGAACCATGCACGCGAGGAGCACCCTTGCCATGTTGCTAAGGTTGCTGCTGGCGGCCTGCTGCCGCTAGTGTCAGTCTATATATGCAACTGTGGCCGGCTAGCTTTGGACTGTGGTTTGCTGAATGGGAGGGGGATGTCTGGCCTCATTATGTAGGCATCATGGCCCGTAAACAAGACAAAGCACAGTGTGTTTACATGGCATATGCCATATGCCTTGGTTTTGCCGTAACTCCGTAGGTTTTTCTTCATCCGTCCAGTCACGGCAAAGCAAAGACCGAAGCATTATAGAAGTAGCGTCGTCGGATCGGAGCCGACGATCACATTTGACTCCAATATGGACGCTACATGTCTCATCGTTGCTTAGATATCTCCCATGGCCGGTAGAACTATGCATTTCAAGGTTTCAGTAACAATATTGTAGAATATAGTGATCGATCTATTTAATTTCTCAGGAACTGAAGAATATCCACCAAGAAGAAAACTCCGTCGTCTGCCCAAATTAAATTTCTGAAATTTACACTAAATTTGTCGTTGCAACCCTGTACTTAAAACACTAATCAAGGCTGAAAAAGGTGGCGTCCAGGTGACGGACGCGTCACCTGCTGTATTTACAAGGCGTCCATACTACATTCACCGTATTATTCAGTTCGCTCCAGGATACGGGATCGACGTAGCTTTCGCTTCATTTTTTTCTATCAGCTGGCCAATCCAGCTGCATGAATATAATTGTTGTAAAAATCATGCGGTTCTTAGATGTTTCCGTACTGGTTTACCATACCTCAATGCCGAAACAAACTTCAGTCCACTAATTTCAATGATTCGATTCTGTTGCAACTATGGCACGGTGACGATTCATTCATGGGCAGTGTCCTGTAAGGCTGTAAACATCATGCTCGTTCCAAAACATCTAATGTCAACTGGAAAATAAATGAACCGATATCTTCTTTTCATCAAATTAAATGTACTCCAGAAGTAATATGCAGTTACTATGGTGTTCAGCATTGCTAAGAAATAAGTATAGTGCTCTGCTGTTGTACGGCATGAAAAGAGGCTCGGTTGGCTCGTGTAGATATGTAGTCCAGTGGCCATTCTGTTGAACTTGTCGTGCCTCTGCTTCGTTTCAGGGATAATGTATCTCAGAGAGGGTTGTAAATTGTAACCAGAGTGGCAGAGTACCTAGTAGAGGCATACTGGCCGAAACAGGGAAGACGTTCCCTATGGAATCAGAAATTCAGAACCAATCAAAACTGTACATGAAACCTTCGAATTTCTAAGACTTGTTGTATAAATGACACGGAAGGCAACAAGGATGTCAAACCATATACACGCTGAAACCATAGAATACACGCCGCATGCTGATATATAATTCAGCACCAATTTATGGCGTAATAAAGATACAAAAAGAAGTAACCCCAGTTTCATCTTTTTCGTGAGCATGAGCTACAGGGCCTGCAGCTACTCTTGTATTGTACTGTCCCGCTCTGTAGCTTCCTTGCTGGAGCTCACTTCACAACTCTAAACTGGTCCCGTACCTCCATCGTACCTGCATTCACAAACTGAAGAAAACAGAGTAACAGTTGTTCAGACAAACACCATAATGGTGGGCCTTTTTTCATTTTTTTACTGGAGTTAGCTGCGTTATTGCAGGTACAAGTCGTGTTGGTAGTAGAGGTATCTTTGTAATGCCACTTCCAAAATCTGAAGTAAAATTTTACACACGCAAAAGGAGAAGAAAAAGACTGGACAAAAGAAAGAAATGAAAGACAAAACTGACCTGAACCAAAACATCAGTTCTTGTAGCATGCACCCTAGCATACCCAAACTCTGAAACCCTTGATGAGCTCCACTTGTTCCACTGGATATTTGGAAATCAAGGACAGATTGTTAACCAGTGCATTGTATGTCAATTGCACTACTACAAGATTGTGCACGGCTTGCTTTGGAGAGCATGCAAAAGATTTATTACTACTCTTACCACAATCTTAGGGAACTTGTCCAAGCTGAACCCTCCTGCTCCAACAATGGCATGAACTGGTGCGGTATAGTTGCTGTTGACGTAAGTATCAATTCCACTTGTATCCTTCTTTGATATGCCTTTGCAACTGTTCTTGTATACCGCACAAGTCCTCTCGTAGTTGTGTACATGGCCGAAGAAAACCAAATCCACCTTCATCCGGACACCCCAAAAGCAAAACATGCTAGTACAGTCAGTGTATTCTGATCACATGGCCATTTCTTTTCACAACGTTACGGTGCAGCCAACTTTCAATTTTGGTGTGTGATTTCTTACCTGGTACTTGAGCAACAGTGGTTCGACAGAGGTTACAAAACTTAGATCCACATTAACTGGTATACCGATATGGGAGGAATACATTGGTCTGTGCCTGTAATTTTCATTGAAGTAGCTGGTAATTTGACTTCTTGTATTTGAATGGCACATATCTAAGAATCAAGTCAAATGTAGTACGAAATGGAAAGCCCAGCTTGCAACCATTTTTATCAGTATGATCTGTCTGTAAGCACGGTATTTTCATAACAAACGTGAGTATGTAATGTAACTCACCCAATGAAAATAACCCATGGTGTCCTCAATCTATTGACTGATGACAAATCTTGATTCATCCATTTGTACTACTCAAACAACAAAAACTTTTCAGAGAAAGAATACATAGATTTGAACGTCCAAATAGCAAAATGATTAAATGAAAGGTCGCAGTTGATTATATACCTGCTCCGACTTCTCTGACCAGTCATGCTCAGTCGACATCACAACAAAGTGAACACTCCCTTGCTCAATTGAATACCATGGCTTATCCTTGCTGACAACAGGCATGCGGAAGTAGGATTCATATGCCACTCCGCATTCGCCACCTGAATCTGGGGTCCCATACACAGATCCAGATTTTGCATAATCCCTGAGGAAGACACCACAAATTCATGACCAACGATGGCACATTCGCGATGCAAATCTACTGTTCAGATTGCACCGGCAGTATAAGATTTGGAAAGCAGCAGTTACCTTTCGTGATTACCAATAGCGGTCATATATGAAACTTGAGAAGCGAGTGGCATGATAAGGTGAAGGAAGAAGTCCCATTCAACCAGAAAGCCGGTAGCATAGCTGATGTCTCCTATGTGGAAGATAGAATCGACCTTTCCGGTTTGGATTTCTTTAGCCACTGCCTTGACCACAGTAATCGATCCAGGCTGCAAATGTGTGAGCATGACCCATGAGCGTTATTATTTACATTGGTTTGTAAATTATCAGACTTAATGCAATCAAAGCATCTCGTATGGAAAGTTACAATCTGCATTCGAAAGATCTGTTACTAGGTAATTATTGCAGGGGGGGTGACATTTCTGGTATACCTGAATGTAGTGTTCCACTGATGGATCCAGCGGAGCCTTCCCCATGTCACCATAGATCACAAAGGATGTCTCATCTGAACCCGCGGCTGGTGGAGTTCTGAATTTGTTTGTGTCACTCCAACCTACAGAATCACTGCACAAGTGCAAACTCAAAAACTATGAAACGTCACGAAGCCTCTCAGTCAGTTAGTTCTCAGCCGTCAGAAAGTTATTAACATCCATCGCATTTTCTAATTGGCAAGTGGGCTGACCGAATGTTTGCAAGGATCTTAGTCAAAAGAGAACTTTACCTTCCGTAACGGTAGGTGTAGAACTGAGAAGGCTGGAGCCCGGTCATGACGGCCGAGTGGATGTAGCCAGGGTCATGCCACCCAAAATCCTTGGCAGGGCTTGCTAACCCGGGGATACCTGCACGAAGACAAGTGATCCAGAATCAAACACGTACGGCCACATTTCCTTGAACAACGTCCTCTCTTTTTGATGAACAGATGATCAGTGTCTACTCTATCAATACATGGCGGGCAGCGTAATGATGCCGGACGCTTAAAAAAAGCAGATAATCAGTAAAAGCAGTTCAGTACTCACCGCACATATCCTTCTGCGTGAACGTTGTGACTTGAGAAGCAGCGGACTTGCCGGCCCCGTACTGAACCTGCTGCGGCCTCCCGTCACCGCTTACCCACGTAAGCCTCATCTGCAACAACCACCATGCTTCCATCGCTCAGGCACGAGCGTCGTGCGGTCCGCGTCTGCAGAGAAAGCGCCGCGGAAACGGCGGCGGGAGCGGGATTGCTTGCTCACCGAGGTGGCCGTGGAGTCGGTGCTGGAGAGGTGGCCGTAGAGCGGGCTGGCGGGGTTGGCGAACCGGAGCGCGCCGGAGCGCTTGAGGACGCACGGCGTCCCGAAGCCGCCGGAGAAGAGGACGAACTCGACATCGGAGCGGAAGTTGACGACGTGGAAGGTGAGCGTGGCGGCGCAGGTGCGGACCTGGCAGGCGCCCGACGGGCCGCGCTTCTGGCACGCCGCGTTCTTGCAGCCCAGGTAGCCGGGGTCGCTCGTCAGATGCTGGGCCTGCCCAACCACGGAGGCCCGCGTTAAATACCCAAGCTGAGATCGGCCTGGAAAATATAAGTTGGGCCGAAAGTTGGCACTTTATTTCCTGACGGGCCTACGGATCATGCTGTGCTAGTATTCGTCTTAAACGAGCAGAGGATGATAAACCAAACTTTCTGAGCTGTGCCTACCCAGCTTGCCCGCTTGAACCATGCAATGCAACGCAATTTCTTTAGATAGCGATTTAGATAGCAACTAGAGAGTATTGTGTACTCTCCTTAAAAAATGCAATGCAACGCACGTCATGCATGTGATGGGCTGATGGCAGTGCAGCGAACATCCCATATGGGGGTTGTCGATGTTTGCACGCTAGCTTAGCCTTGCTTCATTTATGGCTTGTGAGCGAGACTGCTAGCACTGATCGAGACATGTTGCATTGTGTACAGGACTATGTCATTACGAATACTTAATAACTTAAACGAGCACTGCCTTTTCGTAAACTCAGCAACCTCTTTAATGACAGAGAAACTTGAACATGACAGAAAGAAGCTCACATAGCAATTCGTGGCAACTAGTAATACAGTTTGTACGTAGGCAATGCAAGGATGAACCAGCAAAAAGAAAATTCGAAACAACCGTGCTTGCAGAAGCTACCTTGACAGGGTAATGGCACAGGAGCGGGAGATGCGCTAGATCACCAGTCTGGGCGTAGTTCACACCGGCCAAAGGGCACCCGGAGACACTGCACACGCATGCAGCCATTCACGGAGAGCTCCATATAGCATCAATCAAACCGATCGAAGCAATCAGTCAAAGTCTTGAGTCTGTAATAACCGCTTCTCTTTCCTAAATTTACCTGGAGTTGGAGGGCGTGATCATGGCGACCCAGTCGTCGCCGTCGGGCTTGAGGACGCCGGCGACGGTCACCGTGACGAACGCCTCGTCGGGGAGCGCCGCCGCCCCGCCGGTGCTGACGTCGATCGATAGGTACGGGCTCGGGTTCAGGCACGTGCCCAGCATCTTCCGGCTCACCGTCCTGAACTCCGACTTCCCCGCGAAGATCTCGTGCATCATCTCCGGCGGCGGCAGAGGCGGCGCCGTCGAGCACGAGACGGCGGCGCAGAGGCCGAGGAGCACAAGCGACGCGACGCCGGAACCGGAGAGACCCATCGCAACTGCTCGCGCGCGCATGTGGCCACGTCTGGCTGCGCACAAAATGTGCCTGAAGCTAAGCTTATATAAGCAGCGAGAGGAGGCGCGCGCGCTGCTCGGCAGTTTAGGAGGCCACACGCCCACACCGACACGACACTAAATTTTTTCGGGGCAAAACAGACAAAAAAAAATACCAAAGCTTCTAGCATAAAATGTTTTCAGATATTCTGACAGCAAAATTTGTCACGTGCCAAACTGTTGTTTAATTCATCTTCTGTTTTGTGTTGCTACACTGTAAATCGGTATAGTTGTCTAACCATATTGTTTTCTCGTTAGCTGTATATCTAGAACAGAGGATTTCAGGCTTCAGCATGGGAAATGAAATTCTTTAAACCAAACAAATAAAGGCCTCAGTGGTCCTTTTATCACAATTATTTAAAAGGAAAAGGAGAACAGCTTAAATTATTTTCGTACTGTCAAATTATGTTTTCTTTTTATTATATCGAATGGAGATGCGCTTATTGTATTATGTACAATTATATACATTACTGTCGGCACAATTTGTGCAAGTCTATTGGCTACTTCAACATACTAATAATGAACTAATATGAAGTGGAACGTGTATTGATGTAAAATGTCATTATACACAGGTATCTGTAGAATATGTACACTAATATGTGTAATTCAGCAAAATAGGGGGAGTAGCCTCGTTTTAATGATCTTCTCTCTCATGAGCTGAAGCTATTGTTGAATTATCAGACTCTGTGGCTTCTTTGCTGAAGATCCCTTCACAATCTTAAATTGATCTCGGACCTCCATCGTACTTGAGTTTACAAACTGAATAAAACAGGGTAGCAGTTGTTCAGACTTCAATGGCAAATGCAGAGCCATTTAGAAACAAAAAAAAGGAGGATTTTCCACATTTTCAGGAGTTTGCTGCGTTAATACTTAACACTTGACAGTGACCTTTTCTTTATACAACCATTTAAAACTTTTGATGAACTCTTTTGAAAATGCGAAAATAGAGAGGCGGGAAAAAGGAAAAGGTAACTTAGCATACTGAGACTGGGGAACTCACCTGAACCAGCATTTCGGTTCTTGTCGCATGCACCCTGGCATAGCCGAACTCTGAAATCCTGGATAAGCTCCATGTTTCCCCCTTAATGTTTGAACATTCAGAAAGAATGTTAACAACCATATAACAACATCAGTTCAGGACTATCAATTCCCAATTGTCTCAATTCTTAAAGTTATTACAATCATTGTTAACGCCCTATAACTTCAAGATTATGCGCTGCCTGCTTTCAAGAACTTACACAACTTGTTACCATAACTCTTACCTTGTTAGGGAAGTTGTCCAAGCTGAACCCTCCTGCTCCAACAATGGCATGAACAGGTGCAGTATAGTTGCTGTTGTCATAGACATCAATTCCGTTTGCATCCTTTGTTGGCATGCCATTGCAGTTTCCCTGGTATACCGCACAGGTCCTCTCGTAGTTGTGTACATGGCCAAAGAAAACCAAATCCACCTACTCACCACATAACCAAAACATGTCACTCTACGCAGCACATTGTGATCAGACGACTATTTTTTAGGAATAATGTGGCGCAGTGCCGCAGTCCATTCTGAACTTTCAGTGTAATTCTTTTACCTGGTAGCTGAGCAGGAGTGGCTCAACAGAGGCAACAAAGTTGGAATCCACATTGGGAAGTACACCGCCATGGAAAGAGGAATACATCGGTCTATGCCTGCAATGGCCAGTGAAATGCCAGATGTTATTTCTTGTATCCCACAGCACAGATTCCAGAATCAAAAGTACAAAATGAACCAAGAAAAAATAGGTCAAGCCTCATGATGCACCCTCATTTCCTCAACTGATGCATCTTAAGCCAGGTTACTGCCAGAAGAAAAATGAGTAGTTCACTCACCCAATGAAGATTACCCATTGTGTTCTTGATCTATCAATTGATGACAAATCTTCGTCCATCCAATTGTACTGACAACAAAGTTGTAAGAGAAAATTTTATGTTTCCAAGATTTGAAACAGAAGACAAAGAGGTACAGATAACTTCTGAAAAACTAAAAGGTACATGTAATTACATACTTGTTCTGACTTCTCGGACCACTCATGTTCGGTAGACATCACAAGGAAGTGAACGCTCCCTTGCTCAATTGAATACCATGGCTTGTCCTTACTGACAGCAGGCATGGGGAAGTATGACTCGTAAGGGACTCCACATTCGCCACCTGAATCCGGAGTCACATACACAGATGCAGAGTTCGCATAATCCCTGCGAAGATGTCATCAATTCATGATAACAATGACACATTATATCACCATGTAAACTCACTATTACTCAAACTGCACTGAAGGTGCAAGGTCATGAATCTGCAGAGTTCACCTTTCGTGATTGCCAATAGCAGTCATGTAGGAAACTTGAGAAGCAAGTGGTGTTATAAGGTGAAGGAAGAAGTCCCATTCCACCAGGAATCCAGTAGCGTAGCTGATGTCTCCTATATGGAAGATGGAGTCGACCTTTCCTGTTTGGATCTCTTTAGCCACTGCCTTGGCCACAGAAATCGATCCAGGCTACAAAAATGTGGCATATAAATAAACAGTGCATTTCTGTTTCGGACCGAAGCATTCTTGCTCCGAGGCAACAATTTCACCTACCTGAATGTAGTGTTCCACTGATGGGTCCAGCGGAGCCTTTCCCATATCACCATAGATCACAAAGGATAGCTCATCTGAACCTGCAGCTGGTGGAGTTCTGAATTTGATCGTGTCGCTCCAGCCCACAGAATTACTGCACAAACAAGAAAGCCACTAGGTTTTTTTTTGCGAGTAAAAAGCCACTAGTTGCTGATGAATTTTCTTTTGCAAGGATCTGGTTGCAGGAGAACCCAGGATCTACCTTCCATAACGGTAAGCGTAGGACCGAGAGGGCTGGAGCCCAGTCATGACGGCCGAATGGATGTAGCCGGGGTCATGCCACCCGAAATCCTTGGCAGGGCTCGCCAGCAAGGGGATACCTGCACGTACGCAGCCGATTTTCTCCAATGAAACGCTGAACAAAACATATTGACATCTCTTTTTGCAGTGTGATTCTCTGCCGCGATAATAATTAATAAGACAGAATATATGTGGATTACTCACTGCACATATCCTCCTGCGTGAACGTTGTGACTTCAGAAGTAGAAGACCTGCCGTCTCCGTACTGAACCTGCTGCGGATTCCCGTCTCCGCTCACCCAGGTAAGCCTCATCTGTTACAGACCAAATCTCCAACGCTCAGATTATCTGGGTCAGGTATGAGCGCCGCCGCTCACGCCTGCTTTTTGCAGAGGATAGGGCGGAACTGGGAATGGCAGTGCTCACCGAGGTGGCCGTGGAGTCGGTGCTGGAGAGGTGGCCGTAGAGCGGGCTGGCGGGTTTGGCGAACCGGATCGCGCCGGAGCGCTTGAGGACGCACGGCGTCTTGAAGCCGCCGGAGAAGAGGACGAACTCGACGTCGGTGCGGAAGTTGACGACGTGGAAGGTGAGCGTGGCGGCGCAGGTGCGGGCCGCACAGGCGCCGGACGCGTCGCGCTTCCCGCAGCCCGCGTTCTTGCAGCCCATGTAGCCGGGGTCGCTTGTGAGGTACTGGGCCTGCACTTCCGCGTCAAGACGGATTGATAAGCCCATGTATACATGGCCCAATAATGAATGGGTCTGCCTATCGGTTGCTGGTGAGGAACAGGGAGGAAAATCTATCTTACTGTCGGTGCTGAGATTGGCCGACCAACCTCAACGCCTAACAAAATGCGCTGTGTCCCTGTCCCTCGCCGGTTGATGCAAGAGCTAGCACAATGACTCAAGGGATTAATACTTTTGATGAACTCTTTTGAAAATGCGAAAATAGAGAGGCGGGAAAAAGGAAAAGGTAACTTAGCATACTGAGACTGGGGAACTCACCTGAACCAGCATTTCGGTTCTTGTCGCATGCACCCTGGCATAGCCGAACTCTGAAATCCTGGATAAGCTCCATGTTTCCCCCTTAATGTTTGAACATTCAGAAAGAATGTTAACAACCATATAACAACATCAGTTCAGGACTATCAATTCCCAATTGTCTCAATTCTTAAAGTTATTACAATCATTGTTAACGCCCTATAACTTCAAGATTATGCGCTGCCTGCTTTCAAGAACTTACACAACTTGTTACCATAACTCTTACCTTGTTAGGGAAGTTGTCCAAGCTGAACCCTCCTGCTCCAACAATGGCATGAACAGGTGCAGTATAGTTGCTGTTGTCATAGACATCAATTCCGCTTGCATCCTTTGTTGGCATGCCATTGCAGTTTCCCTGGTATACCGCACAGGTCCTCTCGTAGTTGTGTACATGGCCAAAGAAAACCAAAACCACATACTCACCACCACATAACCAAAACATGTCACTCTACGCAGCACATTGTGATCAGACGACTATTTTTTAGGAATAATGTGGCGCAG
>OAMR01000299.1:1097828-1173512 GCA_900205405.1 Echinochloa crus-galli
GGCCGGGGTCAGCGGAAGTGACGGGGCGTGGCGAGCCTGACCGGGGTCCGCCCCCGGTCGTCGTCCGTACGATGTTCGAGGGTGTCTGCCTATCCACTTGAGGGCTTCTCAGTGGGGGAAGGACGGGAGCAGGTAGCACAGTGTAGCGGAGTGACCCGTGCATGCCCGCCTGGTGGCGATGCGTCAGCACGGGACGGGGGCAGTGGTACAGTGGACCTTACCGTGTCAGCGACGTGGAGCGGGGCGAAGTCCCACCTCTTTTGACTTGGGTGCTGCTAACGAACATCCCATGAGCACCAGAAGACAACAGGACTTCTGGGCTTGGCACTATGAGAAGAGTGGAGTTTTTTCGGTACGGTCTGCCTATCGGTTGCTGGTGAGGAACAGGGAGGAAAATCTATCTTACTATGAAGGGAGAGCTAGTACCTCTGATCACAAAGCAATCGAGAAAGAGTGGGTGCGCCTGTGGCAGGTGAAGGTCCCGTCGAAGATCAGGACCTTCTTATGGAGGCTGGCAAAAAGCTCATTACCGACTGCGGATGTTCGACATCACAGGAATATGGCGCCATTGGACATCTGTACCATCTGTGGGGCAAAGGATTCATGGAAACATTCACTGATCGAGTGCAATATGTCTAAATGTGTTTGGGCCCTTGAGAAGGAGGACATCACAGATTTTATCGGGGGCCTCCGGGAGGAAGATGCAAGGGCTTGGCTAGCGATAGTTGCCTCCTCTCTACCCCAGGAGGACTTGGTTCGAGTAGTGGTGACCCTATGGGCTATCTGGTATGCTAGGAGGAAGGCTATTCATGAAAACGCCTTCCAGAGTCCACTATCTACGCATGGATTCATCGACAGGTTCGTGACGGAACTTGGATTGGTACCTTCGGGATCGAGCGAAGGGCAGCAGCAAAGACGGGCCCTCTCTAGGTGGATCCCCCCACCTGAAGGCCTCATGAAGATTAATGTGGACGCAGCGGTGTCCAAAAATTCAGGTCGGGCGGCAGTTGCAGCTGTGGCTCGAGATGGCGAGGGAAGATTCATTGGGGCATCTACCGTGGTGTTTATCGGCATCACTGAGCCAGAATCGTTGGAGGCCCTGGCGTGTCGGGAAGGGTTGGCACTCGCCAGCGACACCCTCCTGACCAAGGTCCGCATTGCAAGCGATTGTGCCAATGTTGTCAGGAGCATAAAGGCCAGGTCGATGGGAGTGTATGGCCAAATTGTCCACGAGATCAAGGCACGGGCGGCTTCCCTTCAGAAGACGGAGTTTGTCCATGAACGGCGAGAAGCGAACTATGAGGCACACAACTTGGCTCGGAGCTTCCTTTCCAATCCAATTGGGAGGCATATATGGTTAGTTAGTCCGTCTACGGGCGTTTGTATTTCTTTAGATAGCGACTAGAGAGTATTGTATACTCTCCTTAAAAAAACGTGCAGTTTTAGTTTGCCCGTTTGAACCATGCACAAACGGATTGGTCTATAACGTCAGATCGAGCTCCTTGCACGGATACCCATTAAAAGTTGGCAAATGCGTAGACATGCTCCACTGGATTGAGGACTATGTCGTTGTCAATGCTTAGTTAAGCAAGCACGGTCTTCTCAGCAACCTCTCGATCAATTCAGGGAAACTTGAACATGACAGAAAGATCTTGTTCATGTGTACTAACGTAAAGTAGCAAGCAATTCGCAATGGCAACTAGTACCGTTAGTGGTAGCCTGTTAAGGAACAGGCAGCGCGTACAAATACAAAAGCTGGAAAAGAAGCTGACCTTGACAGGGTAGTGGCAGAGGAGCGGCAGGTTCGCCAGGTCGCCTGTCTCCACGTAGTTCACTCCGCTCAGAGGGCATCCAGAGACGCTGCCGCGCGCGTGCACGCATCAGTAGCTCGCGGAGAGATCGAGAAGAGAAGGACCCGTGAAAACGATCGGGATACTGTACAGGCAGCGCTAGCTGTAACACGTACGCACCTGGAGTTGGAAGGCGTGATCATGGCGACCCAGTCGGAGGCGTCGGGCTTGAGGACGCCGGCGACGGTGACCTCGAGGAACGCCTCGTCGGGGAGCGGCGCCCCGCCGCCGGCGCTGACGTTGATCGCCAGGTACGGGCTCGGGTGCAGGCACGGCTCCAGCTCCTTCCGGTTCACCGTCCTGAACTCCGACTTGCCCGCGTAGCTCTCGTGCATCATCTCCGGCGGCGGCAGAGGCGCCGAGCGTGAGACCGCGGCGCACAGCCCGAGGAGCAGCAGCAGGACGCCGGAGCAGAAGAAACCCATCGCGACGGACCGGCCCGCGTGTGTCAGCGGCCGACCGAGAGCACGAAATGCTAGCTAGCTCCTGAGCCGAGATATTATATATATGCTCGCCGGGGCGCAGCGACGCCGACGGCACGCACGTCTCCTCCTATCCGCGGCGCTGGAGCGGAGTGCGGAGGCCTTGAGATATCTACCACGGAGTAACGTATCTCTCAAGGTGCGTCCACGGACCACGGGAGGGAGTTCGTTGGAGCTGCGGTGGGGAGGGGCGGAGGCACAGAGAGATTTCTTCTTGTCCGACCGTCGCGATCGCCCAGGCTTTATATGCACCGGCCGGGTCGCGATCGCTACGAGGGCCAGCCCAGCCTTTGCAAACCCGTACGGCGAGTGTTAACGGGTGACCGGTGACTGGTGAGACGAAGGAAAAGAGGGACCACGCCGGCCTGTCTCAACCGAACGCGCAGGCGGATCGATGACGGAACACGTGCAGGGACGGTGCGTGCCAACGTTGGGCGGAAACGAGCCCCGCCCGGGGAGGCGCATTAATGTGTCGTCGCGACAGGCGGTAGTTTTCAGACGGAGACGATTGAAGGCGGAGTTTCCGTTGGCTACCAGTGGCCTATAGCTCCTGCACTGCTTCGGCACGGATATATATCTGAATATGCCTGATTGCTCGCAGGGAGACACAATTTCTCCAACGATATCCAAGATCGTTCGGTGCCAGAAACTCGCAGGTCCTTTGTTTATTCACACAGCGTTCACGACTTCGGAAGCTAGCTTCTTGTCTGTATGCTCGGATTGGATGCTTCGGCATCTTTCGATTCCAGGCATAATGCTGAAAACAACCTGCAGTTACTGGATCAAAATTGAAAACGTGACTTGGCGTGAACGCTGTCCAACGGTACATATCATGATATCAACTGAGGAGCTGATGTACAAGCCTAGCACAACACAGGGCGTCACGCCATCGCGTGCGCCGAGCCACCACGTAGCCACAGAGAAGTGACCGTGACCGATAAGTCAAACTGGTACCATATGAAACAACATGATCGGAGAAAGCTGTCGAGGCGCGTTCCCGTGATGGCGTGCGTTTTGATAACCTCATAAGCATCCATCGCGTGCGCCGAGCCACCACGTAGCCACAGAGAAGTGACCGTGACCGATAAGTCAAACTGGTACCATATGAAACAACATGATCGGAGAAAGCTGTCGAGGCGCGTTCCCGTGATGGCGTGCTCCTATATTAATTATCAGAAGCTGCCACTGCACGGTATACTTCTGGCTAGGCGTCCAGTTTCAGGATTAGAACATGGGGGGTGTGCTTTCAAACATGTCTCAACAGGTTTCAGACTCTCAGTATAGTAATAGAACAAGTAACGGACAGAGTTTCAGGTTTTGGGCTAATTTTTCAGGTCCTAATCAAGTTAGAATTTCTATCAAAGCAGACCATCAGATAAGTTTCGAGTCTATATTCGCAGTCTCACAGATCTGGAACAATTCAAGCAAGACGAGGCTAATGCCTGGACCCAAAGTCTTGAACCAAATCCTATAGGTTCCCAGAGCAATCCAGTATTTAAACCACCCTTAAATAAATTACAAAAACAGCGACAGGTTGCCGCACAGCACGAGAAAACCTCACGAACCAATAAGATACACTGGACCGGCTCGTTTTCTTTCTCTGTCGAGCTGAGCTGAACTGCCCATGAACAAAAAAAATTGGCACCCGAGAGCCCAATACTGATTCTCAACAGCACCAGCAGCAGCAACAACAAAAGGGGTCCTGTGTATATCTACAGCAATATAATGTTTCACGTTCAAACACTTTTGATACAGATACAACAACTAAATATACAAAAGAGAATTCCAGGCGATCCTCTATTGTTAAAATAACAGAGTAGCAGAGATAGCATTTTTATTTTCTCGAATATGCAGAACAGCTGTGCATAATTGTATTAACAAGAAATGAAATTGTATGCTACACAACGCTAGACGGTGATCCTCTCGCCATGATCAGCAGCAAGCCCTATATTACACAATGGAGACTACCGTTGATCCTAAGGGGAGTGGCTAGCTAGCGTGACAATTAAGCAGCGAATAAACAACCAAGTGTTTCAGCTCCTGCCAAAGTCCGATTGTCGCCCTCCTTGATTGCTCGCAGCAGAAGGGGCACTGTCATTTCAGCACTCCTAAATATTCTAGCATTACACTCTATCCAGAGCTGCCAGGAGATGAGCACTAAGAGAGTGTTGAATCCTTTTCGCTTAAATTTTGGTAACTGGCCACACAGATGGTGTGATGTTTCTGTATCCCAGCAAGTGCAGGATCTCCCATCAGACCTGAGTGAGTGGAGTACAACTGTACAAGCAGCAGAACAGGATGTGCTCCGATGGTGTGATGTTTTGTTGGCCTGAAGACCGTGCCTGATACGGCAGTCTGCTGTCCAGTGTCCACAATTGACTCTTGAAAGCCAGCCAGAGGAAGGGTTTAACTTAAAAAAGGAGCCCAGGTTTTCCATACAAACTTCGCCCATGCATGGAGGTTGATCGGCAGTGGAGTGCCTGGTATGCCGATTTGGCGGTGAGTTGGCCAGAGATGGCACCTGGACAGAGCATTACTGACACTGGAGCTGGAAAAATGATTGCGTGGTTTATTGGCAATAGTGGGAGCTGAAACCCAAATGCTAATTTCCTTTTGGTATTCTTTGAAAGGCCATATATCAGCAAAAGTTCATGAAAATCACAAGAAGCAACTCACTCGAATTTCCTCATCTATCATTTGCAGTCTTGTAAGAGTGAAGCCGAGAATCACAGAACTATGACTGTGTTTGCAGAAGTGCTACAAAGTCATCCAAAAAACAAGGAATTAAACGACGAGTTTAACTTGCTTGGATAAATTCTTCAGGGTGTATTCATATGCACATGAATCATCTGTATAACATAGATCCTTCTTTCAATGTTTCAGTGTGTCAGCCCACTGGATCATACCTAGATCAAATATTTGAGTTGAAGTTTGTATTCATCTGGTTGATTCTCTTCTGCATTACTCTGAAATCTGAATACCTCCACAACGAGACAAACCAAAGAGTCTAGTGTTCAACATTCCGCCAAAAATTTTATAGGTATGAAATCAAGTCAAGAATCAACTGACTACAGCAGATCGCAAATCCTAGGGAGGGGATCGTGTACCTTAATAAATAGAGCTCAAACCTCTTTTCTTCTGCACATTATGCTCGTCCATCAAGTTCCTAACCTTCATCATATCATCCCACCGGCCACTCATAGCAAAAAGGTCAGATATCAATATATACAATCCGGCATTTTCATCAGATATCTCCAGGGCCAACGCTTTCTCCATTCCCTCGGCAGCAATCTCCAAATTCTTGAACTTCTTGCATGCTGCCAGAAAAGATGTCCAGATGATGACATTTGGTTCCACCTTCATGGTTTTGATAACCTCATAAGCATCCTCTAAAAGTCCTGCCTTGGCATAGAGATCAACCATGCACCCATAGTGATGTATATTTGGCTCAAGGCAATAATCGTGAACCATAAGCTTAAAGAACTCCCTCCCTTTCTCCACCAGACCAGCATTCACACATGCGCTGAGCACAGCTGTGAATGTCATCTCATTTGGTTGCACTCTTCCTTGACACATTTTCTCAAACAGCTGAACAGCCTCCTTGTTGCGCAAATGTGAAGCCATACCACAGATCATAGTTGTCCAGTGCATAACATTCCTAGTAGGCACCAGAGCAAAGACACGGGTAGCATAGTCAAGGCGGTCGGCCTTCGCATAGCAATCGATGAGTGCTGTCCCGAGGTGCATACTGGGAGGGACGGTGCGGCGTACACCATACCCATGAATGGCCCTGCAAAATGGCAGCAGCAAGCCGGCTGAAGTGCAGGCTGTGAGGAGGGTGGTGAGCATGACACCATCCACAGCAATATCACTGGTGAATGTCACCGAACGGAAGAAGGCAAACCCGTCAGCGAGGCGACCACACGAGAAATAGCACGCGAGCATGGTCGACCAAGACACGACGTCCTTGTCGGGGATGTCATCGAAGAATGCGCGCGCGGAATCGAGGTCTGAGGAGCGGCACAGTGACGCGAGCATGACGTTGAGGACATAGGTGTTGCAGGTGGCGCGGGGTATTTGGTCGAACAGTTGGTGGGCGGCGGGCGGGGAGAGGAGCGAGTAGGAGCGGAGGAGCGATGAAGCCACCTCGGGGAAGGCGAGTAGGTTGGACTTGAGTAGGTGGCCGTGGAAGTGGGAGAGGAGAGGGAGGGAGGGGGCGGCGGAGAGAGGCTTGAGGGTGAACACGGCGGCGCGCCAGGCGAAGTGGGATGGGTCCGAGGGGCGGAGCCGGAGGCGCAGGATGGAGTAGAGGTGGAGTGCGGAGGACGGGCAGGAGGCGCCACGGAGGGCGATGAGGAGATCGCCGGCGGCGAGGGACATAGGGCAGGGAGCGGGGGTGCGAGGGCGACACGCCGACACGGCGGCATCGGCGCCACCGCGGCGGGTTCGGAAGGGGATTGAAATCAGGGCGGGCGGGAGCGGGAGCGCTGCTGGGCCGTGGCGGTGTGGCCGCCGGGTGGCTCAGCATAGCGTTGGCATTGATTGGATTGGGCAGGTTGGGCCGCTTGTGGGCTGCGAAGTCTACAAGGTACACAATGCTGCAGGAGAGAAGCCGGATTGGGCCGATGGTTTAGTCTCTGCCGATTTCGGTATCCGAGTTCGGTACAAATACGTGTCCTTACTCCTTTCCTTATAAGTGTGTAAAATCCAGATACTTTGTATTTGAATCTGAGTCTGTTATGATTTGTTACTATATATGAGTAGATCATGATATGCACAGCACAACCTTTTCCACATGCCAGGGAGAGAAAAAAAACCCATATCAAGAAAACTATCTTTCTTGCTCAAGGCTGAATGAATCATGTGTTGGACTTGACTCTGCTTGGCCCATCAGACTTTTAAAGATAGACTTCTTTGTTTAGGATTCATGATACCAATTCTTATAGGACTCTCCTTGGCCCAACATATCTAGAGGTAGTTCCCCATAAAAAAACAAATCTAGGGTTTGGTTTTCTGGTCTATAAATATGTAAGATTGGATTCCATGGCATCCTTCCCATAAATTACAGATTTGGAGGTGCTAGAGTTTTGCCATTGCCATCAAGGTGATCAAGTGCCAAAAGGATTGGTATTGAAGGAACTTGATCTGATCATATCAAGAACCCTTCAAAACCTTGGGGTTGCTTGATCTGATCCATATCAAAAGTGAGGCATGCAGTTGGAAGACAACAAGGGGAATAGATCTGATAGTATCAAGAACTCTTCAAAACCTTCAGGGTGCTTGATCTGATCTGTATCAACCCGCAGTTGAAAGGCAATAAGGGAAAAGATCAAGATTGAATTCCAATTCTAGAGGTATGTTAATAGCCTCAATGCCTTTTAAATCTCTTCTGTTCTTGAGACATGTTTATTTGGATGTTGTCCTTCTTCAGAGATTATCTGTGCTCTTTCGTTTCTGTCTTTGAGATCGATTATATGGCTATCGTGTTAGAAGGACAAGCATTAGCGGCATGCGCGTGAAAAACAACACACATTACTCGAGCTCTTCGATGGAGCTACATTGTCGCCTTCTTTTGCATCCCAAGATAGCTTTATCTTGTACCATCCTGTCACCCATGATCTGATCATATTTCGATCCATCAGTTATACCTAGCACTCACAGCAATAACAGAGGGCTCCAACCAAAGGCCCAAGCTTGATGCTTGGCTCTGAAAAAGAAAATTAAACAAATGGATACCCCTCCAATGAACGGATGCCTGGCCATTACATGCGAAACGAAATACTTTTCGATACTTTATCCGCTGTAATGGCCTAAAAATTTCGTATGATGGTGATGTGAAATGCCGAGGAAAAATGGGAGCGGCAGGAGGGGACCTGCTCACGCTGTCAGGCGTCAGCATTGCTGGGAGCTTTCAGCATCTCAAGGGGTTTAACTCTGTTTTTTTAAAAAAAATCCATACGACATGCTTTATTCATTTGATAGCAACGTTACATCGTTTATTAGGGCAACAGAAATATGCCTAGGGGGCTCATCGTCCCAGATACAAGTTAATCTCGAAGAGCCTTTGCCAGTTCATGAGCTACCTGATTTGCCTTTGCCAGTTCATGAGCTACCTGATTTGCCTCCCTATGATAATGTTCTATGGATATATCATTAAACCTCTTTCACATTTTACAGCACTCATCATAAATTACTGCTGCCGAAGTTGTGGAAAAAACTCCTTGCTTCATAGTGTCCATCACTTGCATGCAATCCGTCTGCACGATCAATCGATTGTAGCCGATTAGTTGGGCCAGGAAACTTCGTGCGGCTGCGACAGCATCTTTGACAATCACACCCATACCTCCACTTTCTGAGTCCACACCACAGGCTGCATTAACAGTCAGCATCACTTTACCTTCCCGGGGTTTGCTACATCCTTTCCTCATTTGTGCCTCCTTTTTCATAGCTATCTTTTGAACGAATCAGCACGAGATTGTGTTCATTTCATTGAAAAAGAAGAAGTTACAACCGGCTAGCCGGTTATGGAGTAAAGAGAGATTATTCTCGCGCTAATAGGGACGCTAGGTCCTTCGCTCCTGCCATAATCCACAGTGAGGCCTCCGCTTTGCTCTTTGCCAATAGTCCTATTGATGAGGTTTCTTGGCGGTTGAAGGTTTGTGCATTTCTCTCCTTCCATATTTCCCACATCACCAGCAGCGCGAGACTTCTCAATGCCTTCGGAGCGGCCCCTTCTGTGGTGGTCAACTGGGTCCACCAATGACTCGCGTTGTTTGCTGGCCGCCAGTTATCCGATAGTAATCCTGGTTGTTCGAGCCAATCTTCGAGCTGCCAAATCCTTCTGGTAAATCTGCAATCCTGGACAAGGTGAGCAGCTGTTTCCAAACTCCGTCGGCATAGTACACATTGATCGGTGTGCAACCAGCCCGGTTTTGCAGGATGAGCCAGGCGAAGGTTTTGCATTTAGGAGGCGCCCATGTCTTCCATATCGTACTGTGTTGGGATGTGGTGTTGCATCGTGTGAACTGCCGTTGCAGCTGTGTACCCCCCGCGCCGCCGACGGAAGCCCCCACCGCCGCCTCCTCCTCCTTTGACTCTGGCGGCCTCCGCCGCCGCCCACCACCGCGACCGTCGCTAACCCGTCGGCCACATTCGCTGCTGCCCTCTTCGCCCCCGCCGTCCGAACCTCCTCCGACTCCGGCAGCCTCCGTCGCCACCTACTGCTACGGCCGCCGCTAACCTCGTCGGTCACCGTTTCTCCTCTGTCCCCTCCGCCCCCCGCCGCAGGCAACACCCACCGGGGGTCCTCCACCACCACGCCAGCGGCGCCATCGCTGTCCGGTCCTCCGCCTGGCGATCGTCGCCGCCGCCCCGGCCAACCTTTCTATGTCCGCCGGCAATCAGATTTCCCAGGTAACCTCGGGACCGTAATCGGCCGGCGACGTCGACGCGCGGGGCTGCGGGTCGCGCGTTCCGCGCTCCGCATGACCGGTCGTCCAATAAAGTTAACGATTATGTAATTGTTTGCTAGTGCAGCAATGGACATCGCCGATCGGTAAGGTCTTTGTATAGTTTCTCCATGCACAAATTGTCTTAGTTCCCACCATAAGAACCATCCACAAGTCAAAATTAACTCCGCTAATCCAATATCATCTTTTTTCCCACGCGTTTAACTTTGTTATTAGTTGCATCCAGAATAGATAAATTTAGGAAAAAAAAGAGAAAACCCTTTGGAATAAGGCGAAAAGACGAGCCTGCCCTCATCCTTTCGCACCCGCTACCCCGTTTAGCGTTTACCCCGACACTCCCTCGCTCGTTCGCTCCCAGCGGCGATTCCTGCGTCCGGCGACGTCGGGCGGCGAGCGATGCGGGGAGATGCTGCCACGACGGAGGTGAAGCGCGCGCTTATGGAGTTCATCTGCCCGGACTGCTCCATGCCACGGGCGCACCCGCCTGCGCTCATGCCGCCGCCTCGGCCGCGCGCTGCCCCTTCCTTCCGCGCTTCCGCCCCCGCGCGGCACCACCTCGCCACTAGGGGCGCGAGGCTTCCTGTAGGCCATGCGAGGCAATGCTCGGCGACTCGGCGTGCCGCCGGGGGCGCTGGGGCTCGCGCGCTATGGCTGCCAATCTACGGCGCCGAGCTCGTCGTGGACCCCGCGCGGCTCCTCGAGTAGCCCCTATCCACTGCCGCCGCGCCGCTCATCACGGTCTCGCTGCCGTCGGTCTTCCCGGCGCTGGAGGTACGCCGTACGCGCAATGTTTGATTTCATCCAAATCCAATCATCCTTGTACTTTGTGCTTCTTCGCCGCTTCAGTTGCCATCGGCTGATCAGCAACACCTCCTTCGAGGAGTCGCGACACCGAGCAAGCAGTCTGGCATCGCACCAACTGGACATGGCCTGTAGCAGTTGCCGCAAAGTTAATGCAGGGTCGCGAGCCCCCCTAAAAAGCACGGTGCTCGTGGCAGTGTCAGGGTTGACGGGCAACACAAGGAAAGCACGCACACAACCTGCTCGATGAAAGTCTCGAGCGGCGAGAAGTTTTCTTGATTTTTCTTCGGTTATTTTCTCCACTTCCTGCGAATTTTCCGTTGATGAAACACGTTTGTAAATTTTTGGGCCGGTTGATTGGATTTTCTGGTTTAAGAATTCGCTCTCTTTTCTAAGCGTCGTGATTATTTCCCATCTGTTGGTATTCTCGAGTTTTCCCTCAACCCCACTAACCGCTTCCTCCGCCCTGTCATTGTCATGTTAGCAGCAACCGACGACGGACGCCATGGACGAGGAGAGGGACGTCAAGCCCTTCTTGTCCCCAATCACCGCCACCCCCATCCAGCGGGGTTTCCACGGGTCCAGCACGTTTCAGGCGACGGCGCTGCCATCCGAGCGCGAGGGCACTAGAGTGTCAGCCGGAGTGCAGCCGCAAAATCAGGCGCAAGCGGCGTGCGTCCTCAACAGTGCCGCCTCGGAGCTGTCGAGTGGCACCACCGATAGGACCATCTGCCCCGACGAGGCATTCGAAGGCACCTCGTCTCGTCGTCCTTCCCCTGCACCACGGTTCAGCAGGAAGTTCTGGAGCGCCGGTGATTATAACGCAGGGGCCGGGAGCTCTGCGCCACAGTCTCAGAGTACGCCCAATGCTGAAGTTTTTCGTGCAACTTTTGTTTGTTCTTGATAGCGCCTCTAATACTCGACGTTGCCTGCGTTGCTCTGTTGCAGCTGTGCAGAATCGCATGTGTGTTCACCCTGAATTTCTCCACTCCAACGCAACTTCACATAAATGGCCATTTGGAGGTAAGCTTTTGTGTGCAGACTCTTTCCAGATTACAATCTTATTACTGTTGCATTGTCCCTTTACACTTCCTTTGCCTTGTTACAGCCGTGGCAGAGCTGTTGGACAATGCTGTTGATGAGGTATTTAAACAGCTTCATTGTTCAGTTGCATGCATTGATTGTTCGTGGTGGAATATGTGATTAGATTATATTTTGTCAAACAGATAGAAACTGGTGGTGCTACAAGAATATTGGTGGACAAAGTCATCGACAGCCGGAACGGATCACCAGCTTTACTAGTTCAAGGTTCGGATTACTATCATATTAATTTTGCTTTCTTCACTTAATTCGACAACATTTTCAAGTGATATTTAATCTGGATAATAAGGATCTAAAACAAAAACTTGTAAACTCTCCTGGTCCGTTTTCGGTGGAGTTTGGCCAATGCTTGAAATGTACTAATGAAATTGTGTTTGAAAATTTGGGTATGCATGCCATCTCTGTAATTTGAAACTAACATTGTCTGGTTACCATACAGATGATGGTGGAGGCATGGATCCTGATTCCTTGAGGCGTTGCATGAGCTTTGGATTTTCAGAGAAACAATCAGGATCTTCGATTGGACAATGTATTGCCTACTGACTTAAAAGGGGCGTACCCAGTGCCGTAGGCTTCCCGCACCGTGCGGGGTCTGGGGAAGGGTTGTAATAGCGCCCAAACCTTACCCGCATAAATATGCAGAGGCTGGGGCTTGAACCCGGGACCTTCCGGTTACAGACGGTAGGCTCTACCACTGCACCAAGCCCGCCCTTCAATGTATTGCCTACTGACTATGTTTTTTAATCGGCTAGTCATCTCCTGAAAACCCATGTCTAACATTTTGGCATTACCACTCTGATCAGATGGAAATGGGTTCAAGACTAGCACAATGCGGCTCGGGGCAGATGCTATTGTTTTCAGCCGCTCCACAAAGAGCGGGTACTAACTACTTATATTTCTTTCATTGTGCAAACTACTTTTCTTTCTGCATTGAAATAATAAGGTCAAGTTATCTGTTGGTTTCAGTGGGCCTACACAATCCATCGGTCTCCTCTCTTACACTTTCTTGGTGGAAACTGGCCAGACAGATGTTGTAGTTCCTGTGGTATTCTATGTGATTTTTATTTTTATTATTTTGGCACAAGTCGATGTGTATGCACCACTTTTTTTTAGATCAAACTTTTCTTATTTCAGATTGTGCATTCTCTCTTTTTAGGTGGATTACAAATGCAATCTATTAAGAGGACAAACTACAAGATTGGAGCGACATGGCTCAGAGCAGTTTTCCTCAAATTTGTCAGTGTTGTTGAAATGGTCCCCTTTTGCAACAGAAGAAGAGCTAGTGCAGAATGTATGCTAAACCTGCCATCCATTTGAAGTCTAGAGATACAGTATTTAATTTTACTCTAAGAAGGAACTACATTGCTAAATTGAGTAACTTAGACTTTCTGAAGCTACAAGTTGGACAATTTCCTTTGTATTTAAATACATGTCATGAGCCACATATGGAAATGCATTTAGGGAGTAGGCGTATAGCTAGTTCAGTCGCATCTGCTCCCTCATCCCAAATTATAGGTTGTTTTGGCTTTTCTAGATTCATAGCTTTTGCTAAGCATCTAGACATGACATATATCTAGATGTATAAGAAAAACTATGTATGTAGAAAAGCCAAAGCGAACTATAATTTGGAACAGAGGGAGTAGTATTTATTAGTAACATAGAGTCTACCCAAAATGCCAAATTCTAATGGTTGTTTGAATCTGGTTCATGAACAGTTCAGCGACATTGGTCCACATGGCACCAAGATTATAGTGTTCAATTTGTGGTCCAACGATGATGGTAATTTGGAGCTTGACTTTGACACAAACCCAGAGGTAACCGTTGAGCATATCATTGTTTTTCTTAACTCCAAATTTATAATTGCCTTCCCTTGGACAACTAGCCTGTTAAATTTTGCTATGTCTTTCATATTCTTTTTTGAAAAGTTGATTTTGTTTATGTTGCACATTGTAAGAGTCCTTTTTTTTACAGGTCTTTGATGTTCCCTGTTGAACTGACCATCAAAGTTCTTGCTGTTTGTTTGTATTTCAGGATATTATGATTAGCGGCGCACCAAATCCAGAAGAAATTAGTCATGTTGTGAAAAGAACTAACGAAAATCATTTGGCTAATCGACTGCGCTATTCTCTTAGGGTGAGTGTCATACATGTTTCCGCTCCTGTTTGATACTCGTGAGTTCGTTGCTGACGTATCAATCATTCTGCAGGTCTATGCTTCTGTCTTGTATCTGCAGTTACCAGATTACTTCAGGATCATACTTCGAGGGCAAGAAATTCAGCGTCATTGTATAGCTGCTGACCTCATTTATCCTGAATGCATCAGTTATAAACCCCAAATTTGCGGAAGACAAGAGGTTTGTCTTGAAATCTTTTGTTAGCTTCACCACATTGATTGCCCGCGTACTCTTACCATATAAACATGGAGTTTCAATACTCCTATTCTCATTTCTCCCTTTTTGCACTTGTTTTGGTTGATTCAGGCTGAGGTTATCACGACCATTGGATTCTTAGATGGCGCTCCAACCATTAGTGTGCATGGATTTAATATCTATCATAAGAATCGCCTTATTTTGGTGAGCTTCTTATCCCTTGCATTTATTCACTTGTTTAAGGATCACACCCTGATCTTTATCTGATATCGTTTTTCAAAATAATCTATATATCGCAGCCATTTCATCGAGTTCTGAGTTCTGCAAGCAGTAAAGGTAAAAGTGTCGCTGGGGTACTGGAGGCAGACTTCATCAAGCCTACCCACGACAAACAGGACTTTGAGAAATCGCAACTTTTTCAGAGGCTGATGAACCGCTTGAAAGAAATGACAAATGAGTACTGGTAAGTTCCAGGTTTTGTTTCCATGCATATCAGCTGTTTCTCCCAAATCTACCATGTACCAAGGCTTGCTTGGGCTCAATGATCACCACACAATGTTTCCATTCTTCCTCAGGGATATGCATTGTCACCAGATTGGATATACGAAAACGCCACGCGTCCGTGCAGCTCCCGTTCCTCCTCCTCCTCCTCCCCCATCAATGCTGCCAATAGCGAATGGTCCTGCGGAACCATCAGAGGGGAGTGCACCTTCTCCTGCGGCATCGGTATCACCCTTGAGATCGCACAGCACCTTCGTGAATGCAATCCCAATTGCTTTTGCGCCCCCTAGTTTTCGCTCAGCACCTGCTGGAACAGAGGGTGTTGCGCCGAGAGCACCTACTGGTTACTCATCGTCAAACACACAGACCATGCAAGTCAACCAGGCGGCCTCATCTTCCATGGCTCCTGGCACTGATTTGGTATGGGGGACAAGAAAAAGGAGGAATGACGATGCTCCTCGGAGCGCTTCGAGGTTTAAAAAGCAGGCCACACATGATTTGGCTGGCAGCAGCTCTGCTAGTGATCAGGTTAGTACAAAAAACCTAGCTGTTCATCCATGCTACCTTGTTTGTGGAGCTTGTTTGTGCACTCTCTCACCTTAATCAACTATGTATTGAAAGCTAACACCTCTCTCTGGATGACACAGATATGCCAATACACGAGAGCGCGAGAGCTGAAGGAGTTTAACTTCTTGAAGGTGGAGAACGAGATGCTCCACGAAGAGTGAGTCCTGACTCCAGTCTCGCTTTCATTTGACCATGTACTGATTCTGGGCGAAGCATGTAACGGCTTTGTTTTGCATCATCTGTAGGTGCTTACAATTTGAGATGGCAGAGAAGGAGCTACAGCTCAAGGTAAATCTCTCTCCGTCCACCCTGTGTGCTTGTCAGTTGTCACGATCATTTGCCACAAAACAGTGCATCTTAGTCGATTACACCATGCCGACCAATGCGACGAGCTTGATCTGCTTGTGTTGTGCCGAACAGGAACAGAACCTGCGGATCGAAATTGAGAGGGCGAAGGAGCAGTACAAGACCCTACTGAACGAATACGTTTCGGTGTGTGCTGCGCCTACACAGAAACCATAGGCATCTTCTTCGTCTCTGAAGTCACCGGCCATGATCTGGTTCTGGTCGTGCTTGCCGTCTTCCAACATGTGTACATATTCAGCGTTCCAGAGAGCCGAGCTTGCAAACGCTGCGCGAAGCGGTGGTTTGGACGGACGGGACGGGTTTCCTCTTCCCTTTTTGGACGGCCAGTGTTGGCATTGCGCGAACGGCGTGCCCCGTCAGCAAGCAAGCTCCGGAATCCCGGCTTGGTGTTTCTTCTCCCATCCCATTTTGCTGGCGCCGAGGAGCTTGAGCTTTTGTAAGCGATTTGTACAGACTAGAAAAGCAAAAGGTTGTGTATTGTGTGTAGACGGTGCCCTCGATGAGTGAGCGAACTGCTGATGCTTCGGAAAAATTGGGAACTGGAAAATTTCTGTCGAGATAGTTGTGGTCTTGTGGACTTGGTAGGCCCACGAAGCGCTGGTGGTTTCGTCTTGCCGATACTTCGTGTCGAAGTCAGCCGCGACCTCTTTGAAGCCGCCCCGCATCGACGAGCACGCGCTCCCTGCCCTGGATTCATCCGAGCACCGCCCTCGTGCCCGCCCGCCGGCTGGCCACCCACAGCCGACACGCGGTCCGCCACGGCCATTCCACGGCGGATCCCCCCACCCAACTCCTCCACCCCCTTTCCCCAATTCCACCAGCAGCCGCGCTCCTCGCCGCGCCCGAGACCTCCCCCAAACTCCGCCAAATTTCCCCAAACGGCCGGACCCCGCAAAACCACCGCCGAATCCCCCCGGAAATCCGCCGGGCCGGCCGCCGCTAGCCAGCCTAGGCCTAGCCGCGGCCGCCGCAGCAGCGATGGAGCTGGCGTCGAGCGACCTGGCGGCGCTGGGCGCGGCGGAGCTGGTCCGCGTCTCCGCCACCATCCCGCGCGCGGCGCCGCGCACCTTCGCGCTCCTCACCGCCTGCCTCGTCTTCCCGCTCTCCACCGCCGTGCTCGCGCACTCCCTCTTCACCCACCCCATCGTGCTCCGCATCCAGGGCGGCGCCGGCGCCGGCGCCCCCGCCCAGTGGCTCAGGCTCTTCGCCTACCAGTTCCTCTACCTCATCGTCCTCTTCACCTTCTCCCTCCTCTCCACCGCCGCCGCCGTCTTCACCGTCGCCTCGCTCTACGCCGCCAAGCCCGCCTCCATCTCCGCCTCGCTCGCCGCGATGCGCCCCATCCTGCCCCGCCTCCTCCGCACCTTCCTCTGGGTCTCCCTCCTCATGCTCGCCTACCACTTCGTCTTCGCCATCGCCGTCCTCCTCCTCATCGTCCTCTTCATCCCCAACGGCGCCCCCGAGTCCGCACCCCCCTCCCTCTCCTTCGTCCTCTTCCTCATCGTCGTCGTCTTCGTCTTCCTCGGGATCCACGTCTACATCTCCGCGCTGTGGCACCTCGCCAGCGTCGTCTCCGTGCTCGAGCCGGTCTGCGGGCTCGCCGCCATGGCCAAGAGCAAGCAGCTGCTCCAAGGCCGCACCGGCACCGCCGCCACGCTCGTCGTCTCCTACTTCGCGGTCTGCGGCGTCACCTCGTTGCTCTTCCGTGCCGCGGTCGTGAAGGGGCGCGGCGAGGAGGGGAGCTTCGGCCTCGCCTTGCCCGGCCGGCTGCTCGTCGGCACCGTGCTCGTGTGCGTCCTTGTCTGCGTCAATTTGCTGGGATTGCTGGTGCAGAGCGTGTTCTACTACGCATGCAAGGCCTTCCACAACCAGCAGATTGACAGGTCCGCATTGTACGATCACCTTGGAGGATACCTTGGGGAGTATGTCCCGCTCAAGAGCAATATCCAGATGGAGAACCTTGAGATTGGAGCTTAGGGGGGAGGGTAAGCTGCTCACCTCTTTGCTTCATTGTTCATACTAGCGGTGTAGTGTGAATCTTACTAAACAAGAGTGGTTTACTAGGAGCTACTTAGTTCTCCTGTTGCTCGTTCAGTGTAGCAGTTTGTAATCTGTAAGCTATAGTGAGCAGTATCGAATCACTCTATGGAATGGAACAGAGATGTATGAACAAGGTTATCATTTGTCTGCCAAAATCGTGTCCTTGTTTACCTTGCCTGTCTGTGAGTCATGCTATCGTTATTGCTGTTGACGTGATTCGTGGTTTGAAGGTTGAAGAGCGGAGGTTAGCTTTGTTTCTTCTTTGCTAGTGGTGCCGATACTCTTGATTTACTTGGCCGCATATCTTTCGTTCCTGTGTCCAGTAATGCTTGGTAAGGAATTGTGTGGAATTGATGTTGACAAACTGTACATCGCAATCATGGGTTTTCTTTCAGGCCTTCTATAACTGTTGTATTGGAATATGTTTTTGAAACATTCGTGTGAATTATATCTTCTGTTGATTCTTACTCTGTATATTAATACATTAATACCTGTGATCATGTTCTGCTCATACTTCATGTCTTCATTTGACTATTAAAAGCCTGTATAATGATTTCCATTGCTACACCAGGAAGCAAAACGTTGCTGAATTGAGAACTTTGCTCTCTAAAGAATTTCAGATATGGTATGTGTCTTTGTTTGATTACTTGGTTTGGTTGATTTGGCATACTGGTCCTCTTTTTGTGCAAGATTTGTTTGCCCGTGGTTTCCAACCTTTCTGATATTACAAAGTTTGTACTTTGTAGGTAGTGTTGTGGCTTTCTTGTTAACATGGTGTATCTGGTGAGTGGTGTTGTAACGAGACAAACCATACAGCTATACAGATGGGGCTTTTATTTTAAGTAAAAAGCACAAATCACTCTTTTTCTATATGAAGCAATATAAGTGATTGCTGACCGATCAGGTTGTACTCTTATATCGGCAAAGAGATTCCTAGTAGATGAAATGACGCGTAATTCGTTGCAACTGCTCCTACATGCCGCTAGTAATTCTGATTGGACTGACAACCCATGGGCGAAGGCAGCCTACCAAGTCACTCTATTCTTTCTTTTTTTGAAAGGAAGGCTGTGTTTAGTTCCAAAAAGTGGATGGAAAAGTTTGGTAAAAATGTCACATCCCACACTGTAGCGCACAGCAGCATTTTTCGTTTGTTTGTTGTAAATATTGTCCTATCATGATCTAAGTAGGCTTAAAAGATTCGTCTCGTCGTGTACATCAAAACCATGTAATTAGGTTTTTTATTTACCCACGTATAGTGTTCCATGCATGAGGAGAGAGATTTGATGTGATAGGTGAATAGTGAAGTTTGGAAAGAAAATTTTGAGAAGTTTGATGATGTGGCGGGGAACTAAACACAACCGAAGACACTTTAAAAGGTCGAGAAAAGGGACAGGAACACGTTGAAAGCGGCGTATCTCAGCTATAGATTTGATCCTTTTTTTAAGCCAGGGTTGGATCTCTGTTTAGCAGTCCCAGCACGTTTTGTCCTTTTATTTTTCTTCAGATTTATTTTTAAATTCTTAAAGAAGATCGAACTTGTGGTTCCTATGATGGAGTCACATTCATGGTGAGAACATAGTGCAGTACGATTGTGCTGCTTTTGCCCAGCGCATTTTGGTGTGCATCGTTGAACTTTGTTGATGCCATGTCAGAATGCATTATTCTTCTTTTGCTCACTGAAGTAAAACGGCCAGGTGACCGACTAGCATTTGCATTTTTCTTTAATTGAACTTTTGTGCTTTAGTTCCACAGATTTCACTTCTAAAAGGCCTAAATTTCAAACATCCTTGCAAAAACATGGCATCGCTGACGTGGGTCGGAAAACGCAAAGTAGCAGATAGACCAATTCCACAAACTCTAAATACTCTTTAGATCTCAAGCCAATCTACAGAAACTGAAAGAAATTACAAAATGTTCTTGATGTAGCCTGACAGCGCAAGAACTAAGCTTCGTCCAGCGCAACTACTCCTGGGAGTTCCTTCCCTTCCAGCAACTCTAAACTCGCACCACCCCCAGTTGAAATGTGGCTCATAGCGTCGGCAACTCCTACCTTCTCAACAGCTGCAACAGAGTCACCACCTCCAATTATGGTAGTGACGCCCTTGCCACTAAGCTCGGCTAACTTCTTTGCAATTGCATACAGAAGAGGGAGTGTTCAAGGTCAAGGTTTTTTTTTAACACACGATTTCCTTAAAAAACAGAATAGCAGAAAGGGTGTGATTACCTCAGTTCCAGCTGCAAACTTCTCAACTCGAAAACTCCCATGGGTCCATTCCAAATGACTGTCTGAGTAGTTTCCAGGGCAGAAGTGAACGCGGAAATTGATTCTGGACCTATATCCAGACCCATCCATCCATCAGGAATTGCAGATGCTGGAACAACCTGAACAGTAATATCATGGTCAAAACATCACTATGTGCATAACAAGAGCAGGTGGTTTACTAGAAAGTTTCAGGCATGTCTTTGAAAAATACGATAAATTACAATGTAGCTGACCTGACTACTAGCATCAGGAGCAAACTTATCTGCAATGACCACATCAGTTGGCAACATAAGAGAGACACCCTTCTCCTTTGCTTTCGCGAGGAGAGAGGTTGCAAGCTCGAGCTTGTCATGTTCAACAAAGGAAGCGCCAACTGAAAGTCCTTGTGCCTTGTAAAACGTGAAGATCATACCACCACCCAAAAGAAGGATGTCACATTTCGCCAATAGTGATTCAATAACTCCGATCTTAGACGAAACTTGGGAGCCACCAACAATGGCAGCAAATGGTCGTTTAGGATTTGAAACAGCGCCTACAAGGTAATCAAGCTCCTGTGATTTCAATTTTTTTAGAAATCGGGAAGCTGGAAAGGTTAAGTTGTTCATGTACGAGGAATGCTCTGCATTCATATGTTGGCACAAAGATAAATAGACAAACCTTCTGCAAAAGGAACCCTGCGACAGAGGGCTTCAAGAACCTGGTAACTCCCACAGTTGAGGCATGTGCTCTGTGAGCTGTTCCAAAGGCATCGTTTACATAAAGATCTGCTAGGGAGGCAAGCTTCCTTGCAAACTCTGGATCGTTCCTCTCTTCCTCCTTGTAGAACCTAACATTTTCAAGGAGCAAAACCCTACCATTTGGTAGTGCGGACACCAATTTCTCAACTTCTGGTCCAATAATATCATCTGCCTTCTGCACCTGCTTGCACATGCGCACATGATATACTCAAACATAAATAAATCAGTAGATATCATTAATTTGAATATTGTGCAAGCAAAAGGTACCTGTATACCTAGAAGTTCAGTCGTTCAGACAACCTTGGTACAAGGGGAGCTAAGCTAAATTTGGGAGTTACACCCTTAGGACGACCCTCCACATCACAGTTGGGAGAAAAAGGACGAGAAAATAAGATAAATTTTGGTGGCATGTAGCCAGAAGAAGCTCCTCACAAACTTGCATTGTGATAAATGTCGTCTAAATGAGTTCCACCAGCAGGAAATACAAAGTGTAATTGTTCAGAATTAAACTCTAGTTCCGAAACAAATAGCCGCTGCCTTCACATAACTAGCTATTATATTTATGTCAGATATTACATCAGATCACATGTAAACTTTTTTTTTTGCGGTGAAAAACAAGCGGCATGTAAACTTGAATGCCAGCTTTTCATGATGCCGAGTTGACTACATCTTCAAGGTAATTCAATTGTCTTATAAGATGCAGAGGAATTGCAAAACAACGATAACTTAGTGGTCACAACTCAAGCACCCACTCATATCGTTACTAAATCTGACTTAATTTGAGTTTTCTGTTCATTCATTTCGGAGAGTGTATGTGTGGACAATATAATATCGTTCGAGGCTTACCTGATGACTGCAGAGGATGACCTTGGCGCCGTTGCTAATGAGGTGCTTAATGGTGGGAATGGCGGCGCGGACGCGAGTGTCTCGGTGATGTTCTGCCTCTCGTCGAGGGGGACGTTGAGGTCGGCGCGCACGCGCTTCTCCTCGATGTCCGCGGCGGCGAGATCTCCCACGCTCTTCTTAGCCATCGTCGCCGCGGCGCGCGTCTCGCGCCCCGCCGCCGACGCCGAGCGGAAGCGCGACGGGACGTGGATCGATAGATTCCGATCGGCGCCGGCGCCGAGGGAAACGGAGCCCGAATACCGTGCCGGCAGGCAGGCGGCGGCGAGGCCCGCTCGGCGGAACGTCACGGCAGCGACGGCGGCGGCCGAGGCCATGGCCCGCCGGGCGGCCGGGCGAGCCAGGTAGAAAGTGGCCGGCGCCGCCGCCGAGGCCATTGGCAAGGAGCGAGACGGGAAGCTGGAGGGAGGAGTTTGCGGAGGCAGGCAAGGCCGTGGCGGGATCTTCGCCGATCGCCGCCGCGTGAATGTTCACGACTGGGGAAGGAATTGGAGGCAACAAGCAAGGCCGAGGGGAAAGCCGGAAAGGGAAGGCTGGTCCAGGAATTTAGAATATTTTTTTCCATTGGAGCAAAACATGCCGGCCTTGGTTGAGAATTAGAGTGTGCTAATGGGCCAGGCTAATAGCTGTTGTACATGCCTGCCAGCCCACTGGCCCACTACGCAAACGAACGCTGATACGGAGCGGGGGAAATTAATCGCGGGAAATTAAAGGTTGTATCCGAGTCGGTACACTGCACCGTGTCAAGATCGGAGACGGTCAGGTCTCACTGCGCATAAAGCATGGCGTTTGCTGCGTCTCCATCCGCATCGACGAACTGCAGATCGATCCAAGTATCCAACGAACCCCGGCTCGCCCTTCCGCAGCTCTCCACCGGCGGCGGCATGGCGGCCGGTCACCCTCTGCGGCGGTGGAAGCGCTTCCTGGCCTCCTTCGCCGCGATCGACGCCGCGATCGAGGCCGCCGGGCCGGGCATCTCCCGCGACGAGTTCCGGCGCGCGAGGTGCGCCGTCGTGGAGAGGCTCTGCGACGCGTCCGACTCCGACGACGACGAAGCGGCCGGCGAGCTGTGCCGGGCGCTCGACGGCGTGATGGCCGAGTCGCTCCTGACGCTGCGGATGGTTCCGGTGAAGCCGGCGGCGCTGCTGGCGAGCACGGAGCTCGTGGCGGCCGTCCGCGCCCTGGAGAAGCACGAGTCCGAGCGGGTGCGGAGCCTGGCGCGCGACGTCCTGCGCGGGTGGAGGGCTTCCGCGGAAGAGGATCTCGTCGAGGCCAGAGCGGCCATGGATATGCTATCCAAGGTTGGTGGTGGGCCTGATGAGGAGGACGAGGACACGACGCCCGGCGCCGGCGAGGTCCGCCGCCGCTGCCACACGGAGGAACCGGCCAAGCTTCCGTCTCAGCCGTCCAAGAAGAAACCTGCTGGCGATTTTGTTACGCCGGCTGCCGTGTCGACGAAGACTACGTCGAGCACGGTGATCAAGAAGACGTTGCAAGTCACTGCTGCTAGCGCCGGCGGCAACCACCCGCCGGCAAAGGTTACGGAACCGGCGGCGAGAAAGAAGACGGCTGCGGGGGTCGTCGCCACCACCACGCGCGGCGTTCGCGTCGAGTCGACCAAGGTTTCGGAACCGCCTCCTAGAACGACGACGTCGCGCGTCACCGGCAGCTCCAGCGGCGGCGAACGTGGCATCGTGTCCGGTCTCGACGGCAAGATCGAGGCGTCGAAGCGTAAGCTCCGGGAGGGGTACCAAGAGGAAGAGGACGCGAAGCGGCAGCGCAAGATTCAGGTCATCAGGGCGCCGGAGGTGGTGAGGCAGAGGGAGCGGAAGCGGCACCCCATCATGAGGGAGAGGAGCAGGGTGAGATGCGCGAGCTCGGTCACGGTGACGCGTTGCTTTAGAGCGCCCTAGTTCTGCGGTTTGGTCAGGTTGTATGTACGGTTGTCGACGGTGCATGGCAATCAAATACATCCCCATCTGTTTTCGTTATGTTCATGTACATGGCGGCTACTACAAATCATGGAGTAGTACGTTTGTGTACGTGTTTACTAAACCCACAGCAGGTGCCAAGCGATTTTTACCAGTTGAATGTGGTGTCCGCCCCTAAGAGACATGGAAGTGTTGTGTAGAATGATCCCAGAGACGGAGATTTTACATATGAAGCTCAAGTGGTGTGCAAGCACATCTAAATTTTGAAAGCAACAGATGCTGCTGATTGGTGTTTTAGACAAATTTCAGTCAAGCATCGTGAGTAAAATCATCCTCCCTTCAGTCAGGATTAGTTGACATTTGTGACATCAAGATATACAAATGTGGCATGCGCTTACTTTCATGAAAGAGGGGAAGGTTGGACGAACAGCAACTCTGACAGTACTAGTTAACCCTTGATACCATTCCAATATTATTTCCAGTCATATATGGTTGGATCAGGAAATGAAAAATCCACAATGTCCAAGAGGCCGTGATTCGCCAAAGGTGTCAGCCCATGGGCGCCCAATTCTATCCAGCCCGGACTCGGAGCTTCCGCTGGTGCTTAGCCGCGCCGCGCGCACCCTCAGCGCGTCTCCAGCGTGTAATATCCTCGCTGCGCTGCACCCAGCTCATTCGTGATTTTGTGGTTAAATACTTAGATGCTGGCAAATGTCACTTGACATCTTACCGCGTCACCAGGATCTGTCTTTTACTTTGGCCGCATAATAAAAGAAAACCGTGGAGGTGTAGGGTTGCATGGCACTCCCTTCAGATCGATCGAGGCCATGGCGAACGACAGCCTCCGCGTGTTCCTGGCTCTCCTCCTCGCGCAGGTCTGCCTGCTCGTGGCGATGGCGGCGTCGGCGGTGCAGGGCAGGCCCGGGCCTGGGCCCGTGTTCCTGGAGTCGACGCCCGAGTGCTGCCTCTACCACCCCGACTGCTGCCAGGCCAACTACGCCGGCGCCAAGCCCTGACCCATGGTTTGCCGCCGCCTCCCGGTTGATCTAGAGTGATCAGTAGGGTAACAGTGTTGTTTCGATGCGGTGCTGCAGTCCTGATGTTTCTGCTCCGTCATTGTACTGATTCGACAGCCTAATAAAATGGGAGGATGGGTGTGGTTATCAGGTTATGTTCAGTTCTTTCAGCAGCTCGTTCTTTGTTATCTGAAAAATGTCCTGTTACTGAGCGAGATGAAATGCGTTTTTCACTGGTTCTGAAGATTTTGCTGTGGATTCCGTATTTGCGTATTGCGGTTCTGACATCTGAAGAATTTGCTTATCATACTGCCCTACTCTGTTATGCTGTTGGAATACATCAAGTTGTCATCAACATTTGGACTTTCTTCCGAGGTTGCATCCTTACGATTTTAGCCAACTGTGGCGGACGTCGTTGCTCTAGGTAGTTTATAAGTTGTTTTCTTTTCTTTTTTGCTTGGCAATCCTTTTAAATTTTTTTCTTACTATATATGTATATTAATAAAAACGCATGCCATTCATCCAAGAAAAAGACCACCATGATCTCCACAACACCAATGTACAATGATTTTCTTTTTTTTCTTCTTAGCTTCTAATTCTTTAGATGTTTTCTTTTGTATATATCATTAAACTTTTTATTTCTTATGATTTTATTTTATATTTTCTTATCATTATGCTTTCTTTTTTCTCCTATTTGTTTTTATATTCAACTTCTTTCCTTATTTTCTGTTTTACCTTTTTAATGTAGTGATATTATTTTATTCTATATTGTAACTTGTTAGTGATGTGGACATATCTTGTTGACATATCTTGTTCACCCCCAAGAATATTTGTACATGATTTTAACATACTAATATTTGGAAGACCACTATACTAACAAATAATCCATTAGCTGGTTGGTTGTTTGGAATTATTAATAGTACTAATAATTATTAGATGGTTAATATTAACAATGGTCTTTAGGTCCACTTGCTAATATGTGTTAGATATTTGATTTTGAACAATTAACATCTAATATGTGTTTAGGTAATTATTAGCAGTTTGCCATTTTCCTTTTTGAAAAAAAATTTGAAGCAAGAGCGTTACTATATCATTTAAAATAGTTTGCCACTTTCTAACAACCTAGCGTCACTAGGATCTGTCTATAAGACCTTCTCTAATAGTTGATATTTAGCTAGCTTATAAAATATTTTTTTATATTTTAATAGAAGAGAGAGAAGAGGTATGTCTTGATCAAGAGATAGTTTTGTATATGCACTTCGAAATTATGCGAGAATAACGTGTGGAATCATTTATATTATGAACTACTACCTCCGTTTTAAATTGTAGGTTGTTTTGGTATTTCTAGATACATTCATTTTGCTATGCATTTAGATGTAAACAATGTCCAGATACATAACAAGATAAATGTATTTAGAAAAGCCAAAACGATCTAAAATTTAGAACACAGTTAGTATGTGCTAAGAGACAGGTCATTAAAAGAGTTTAGAGGGCTGCACCGGGCGCCATCTGCAGCCGGCCTGCACCAAATAGTTTTTCCACTATAAAAGGTAGCCATGGATGACTTGATGGTGTAGAGTTGGCACTCCCTTCAGATCGATCGACGCCATGGCGAACGACAACCTCCGCGTGTTCCTGGTTCTCTTCTCGCGCATGTCTGCCTGCTCGTGGCGATGGCGGCCTCGGCGGTGCAGGCCAGGCCTGGGCCTGTGACCGTGGAGTCGACGCCCGCGTGCTGCTTCAATCACCCAGACTGCTGCCAGGCCAACTACGCCGGCGGCACCAGCAAGCCCTGATCTGTGGTTTGCCGTCTCCTCCCGGTGATCTAGCAGCGTGATCAGTACTCACGACGGAGGATGCCATTTCCATGTACTGAACTGATGATGGTTCTAGTTCCGTCATTGTACAGATCGCTTGCCTAATAATAAAATGGGAGGGATGAGTTCGGTTTCTGGTCAGGCTATGCGCTTGTGTTCAGTTCGTTTTCGGCACCTCATTTTGTTGCCTGAAAGTAATCCTGTGACCGAGCCAGATGCTATGTGCTATGTGGTTCAGTGCATTGCATCCTTATGATTTTGGCCGAATGTGTCGAAGTACTAGTATTTCTGTCGCTGTGGGTAGTTTAAGTTGTTTTATTTCTCTCTTGTTTGGCTATCCTTTCCCCCCTTGCTATAGCAATAAAACATGCGCGGTCATGTGACATTCATCCAAGAAAAAAAAATCCTCGTGATCCCCATAACAACAATTTGCAACCTGTGGCTTTGACTAGTCCAGCACGTAACTCTTTCCATGAGAGTTACAGGTCTACAATCACAATCCATTGCATCGTCCCAAATTCTGCAGATATATGGAAATGAACTTCTTTGTTCATTTCTGCAAACAGGGTTTACTACAACATATATTTTTTTTGAGAGAATACTATAACATATATGGGTGAAGACTAAATCAAAGGGGAATAGTGATGATCGATTAACGTGTTTTACAGGCAAAAGTAGAAACATAGCAAAAGTTGGCAATCAAACAGGGACTAGTATATATGCAGCCGTATATTAACTCCACACAACAGAAACATAGGACATGAGCAATAGTGATAGTAACTAGCCTATATTACTGAAAGCTGGAACGCAATTTAAAATAGGCAAGCAGTCTTTTAGCCATCATCGGAATTGATATGACTAGTTTTACTGGGATTACAGGAACATGGAGAAATTGATATATATAATGAAGCTTACAGTTTGATACAAGCCATGATACAAAGTATACATATTATTCATATATAGAACATTTCTCATAGTTATTTTAGTATTGACACGGTCCAACATTCAAGCATATCCTCAAGCAACAGTAACACAACATACCAAGGGAAACAAGGAAAGCTTCAACCTCTCGTGCACAGCTCAACTCTAGAAGGAGGGAAGAAAATAAACATGTTTCAGCATATGAAAGCCACATGAACATGCTCATCACTGCAGTAAAGGCCAGGCTGCTGAGTGTACCCTTGCTTAGACAGCATTTCACGTGCTTTCATCACTAGATCCCTGTTTGATACCTTCCCGTGCTTGTCTGCAAGAATAGTCTGTATAGCATTGCTGAGAGCACCAAATGAGACACCCTGCGGTGTGGTTGCATCGGCAGATGTTTGGTTGGTTTGGCACCCACTGATCAGAATGCCATTGTTGGGTGCCCAGGCCTTAGTCCCAGCATACACCTCATCAACACTGTGAACCTCTTGCTCTAGCGCTGGCTTGAAAGCTTCTTCCTCATTTCCTTCAAGTTTAGCCTTCAGGAACTCCTGAGCAAGGGCACCAACCATGCCCATGACACCACCACCACCACCTTGCTCACCTGACTGGAACTTTCCGAGCATGACTTTCATGAACTTCTTGATCTTTGGGCTTGCGTCGTCACCAAAGATGTTGAATAGATTCATCCGGATTGAACCTACTTCGATGTCATCCTTTCCAGTTTGTTCCTTGAGCATTTCTATCAGTGTCGAGAGTGGTAGGGAGCGGTTTTTTGTACGGCCATCCCCACTTGGCTGTGCGTAAGTCTCATCCTGGTCATCACCTCCATGGTGGCTGTGGCCATGGCGGCTATGAGGGATATGGATTCCCTCAGACTCAAACACATCGCGGACGGTCTCCTTGAGAAATGACCGGAAGCCGCCGCCAGAACCAGAACCAGATCGCTCTTCAGTTTCACGGGACTGGGTCTTACTCTGCTTGGTGCTATTACCTATCTGCTCCTTAGCACTGTCCAGTAGGCCTCCACTGTGGCAAGAGACAGAAACACAGGTGAATAGGCAGCCATCAGGGACCTTCTGCACAAGCTCCCTAAAATCCTGATCTGCAGAATGCATGGCGTTAGGAATTTTGATGAGTGCCACCCTCTGTTTGGACTAATCATCACAAGAGAATTGTATTTTCCAAACGATACAGAAAATAATTGAAAAGATGGTTCAGGGATGGGAGTGAAATTCATGAACTAAAAAATCTGCAAGCCATCCTAGCAAATTGGCAGCAAGAATAATAATCTAAACTGTAAATAGGTATTTGTGGCAAGTGTTCAATTAGACTCCATCGAACCTAAATAATTTACTTGAATCAAATTTTCCAGTATTTATGTTTAACTTGACCCTAAATATCCAAGTACTTAGCACCTTGTTCCATGCCAGAAGTTCATTTGAAAAACAAAGACAGACGAAAGGTTGATTAAAAGTTGCTATTGCTACCCAACTCTCAACTTGTATACCAAATCGGTGCATCATAATATGTCTACAGTACAACAAGATGAAGTGGTAAATAGTATAATGCAGCTAACTTCCTTCAGTAACAGTTTCAGCCGTTTAACTGAGTCCCGGATCATCTCTGTCTAAGATTTCATTTCTGTTTAGAACTGCTGTGGCCTAAGATTCAATCAGAGCATTCTGATAGCTATACATTATCAAGATCAGATGCACTTAAACCTGCGGCAGAGCAAAACGACGGAAGCCTGATAGATCTTAAGCATAGCCTTTCAAATCACAAAGTAGGAGCAGGCGAGTAGCAATACATGTAATGCAATTATCCGTTTTCCAGACTCTGCTCACAATCCAATCCTAGAACAGATCCACATCATGCAGGCGTTGACCAATCTCTTCAGCGACTAAATTCACATCTCAAAGGCACCAGATTACTCCGTATTTGCTGATCACTTCGTCAATGAGAAAAGGGGGGAAAAACGAAGCACGCAGGGGAAGAAGGTTAACTGATCCCCGATCGCACCTGTGATGAGGTTCATGTCGCAGGGCACGATGCACTCGTCGTAGCCGGTGTCGTCGTTCTGGCCCGTCTCGGCGGGGAGCCGCGTGCCGTGGCCGCTGTAGTGGAAGAAGAGGAAGTCCCCGGGCTGCGCGTCCCCGACGAGGCGGGCGAGGGCGCGGCGGATGTTGGCCCCCGTGGGCTGCGGCCCCAAGCGGTCCTTGTCGGAGAGCACCCGGATGTCGTCCTCGTCGAAGCCGAAGCGGTCGACGAGGCAGCGGTGCATGCGGTCGACGTCGTTGTGGCAGCCCTTGAGCTCGGCCTTGGTGCCCGGGTAGTTGATGCCCACCAGGAGCGCGCGCTTGCGGCCGCCCATCGCGCCTCGCGCCGCGCCGGCTCGGATCTGTCGCCGCCGGCGTGGGTTGGCCGGACGGAGCCCGGAGCGGGGGATCGGCGGGATTCGTCGGGCGGTGGTCGGGGAAATGGCCGGGCCTTTCTGGTGTCGATTGGCCCTCTTGCGTTTCTGATCTGACCCGCAGTCGTGGGGGCTCGGGATTGGTGCCCGGCTGGCAAATATTTCGCCGCGTCCATTGGATTGTCGGCTACCTGCTGCCGTCAGCGCATCGATGCAGTTTTTTTTTCTTGCTGGCCTGCATATATTGGAACTGGCAGTAGATCACAGCATCTTGTACATGTGTGTCGGGCAGCAGATACCCAACTCGAAGCGTGGTAGGACTACTGCTAGTTCCAATACATTGACTACTGCTAGTTTCAATCTCATCCATTTTAGCCATCGAAGCTGAACCGATGAAGTTTTTTTAAAGGATTAAAATCCGGCCTCTATATCCACAAGTGGATATATACAGCCAAAGAGTACAACAGAGCACTTAGACTCTAAACCTTTCACCGAGGTAAAGAAAAACAAACACTACTACAAAAGAGAAGAAGACTAAGCTTCTAGCTCCTACACCAACCACTCCTAGAAGCTACCTACGCCCAACAAAACAAACCACCACAAGTGAAGCAGGTCCCAAGACTTCCAAAGCGACGCCTCCAAGAGGAGTCGGCGTCCCGCCGTCGTCGCTCCTCCGAAGAACCGGAGAAAGGTTTTCACCAAGAAGCCAAGGACCAAGCAGGAAGCATCCCAACAAAACGCCTCCAAGGAGGACAACGACACCTGAAGACGCCGCCGTTGTTGACACCGACACTAAGCCGTGAAGGCTTTCGCCCGACACTTCGCCCCAATACCGACCCAACGATGAAAGAAAGAGATGGACCACAACACCGGCCACGACCATCAGGAGCGCGAGGGGCAAGCACTTAGGCTCCCCTCAACCAAACCGACGACCAACGGCACGAGAGTCGCGACACCCTTCCCTGCACGCAGGATGACACACCGACTGGAAGAGCTCAAATCTTCATCAGGAGACGTTGAAGGATGGAAATAGCCCGCAGCAGCCGCCAACCACCACCGACCCCGTACTACGACGAACCTCCGCTGCGCTTAGGCCTCGAAAAAGGTCTGCCCATTGGCGCGAGGCCGGGTGGGTTCGTGAGCCGCCGCACGCCACCACCAAACTCGCATTTGGGAGTGGCCTCGGGAGCCCAAACCCATCCCCGGCACTTAGTCCGAGTAAGGTTGACTCCGAGTACCGACGCCCATCCGCAAGCCTCCACTGCTCCTGTCGCAGATCCAAGACGCCCGCCCACCGCTTCTCCACCCATGGAACTTGCCGTCAGACGCCGGAACGCCGTTGCCGCCGGCCGCCGCCCTCCGCCCCCGCGCGCATGGCCGCCGCCGCCGTCCGGATCCGGCCGAATCCGCCCGGCCGCCGCGCACCCGCGCCAGTGGAACAGGGGAGAGAGGTGGGGGCCGAGCGTCCACGCACCACGGCGGTGAGGATCCGGCCGGCCTTGCCTCGCCGGCGCGAGCTCGCTGCGCCATGGCCGTCACCAGGACCTCCCGCCCAGATCCACGACGACGCGGCAAGGGAGGGCCGAGACGCCCCGCCGCCACCTTCCTAGAGGCCGCGCGGGCTTCCGGCGACTCTCTCCGGCGGCGGCGAGGTGGGAGATGGGGGTGGAAGGGGTGGCGGCGGCGGGGCTAGGTTTCCGCCCCCGAGTCGCCCGAGCGGGAGACGACGCGGGGGACGACGCGACGTTGTCACGTTTGCCACGTGGCTGAACCGATGAAGTTGGTTAGTATGACTGGTTGAGTGGAGTTTCTGAGATGAGGAATGGTCATGATAACACGCCTTTTCTGATGAATAAGGCCTCTCTGCCTGTAGATTGGCCATGATTTTCTAACACGCCTTTTCTTGCCTAGATCAGCGGGTGATCGATTCAGAAGTTTTGGAGAATTCGTGACGGATGAGTTGTTGACTTGCTGCAGAAAGTTGATGTGGACCGTGGACAGCATGTGTATCTGAATACTGAACTGAAGCATTGGAGTTTAGCCTCTGGCGTGATTGTCTAGTGACAGTAATTGCCTATCCCTAGATAGATGTATGGAATTCACAATTGTCTAGAACCAAGCCAAAACTGCAACTGGACCTGATTCTCTGAATGCACCTGGGGGTGAATTATCAATTCAGCTTTCCCTCCCCACCCTTTTCCCGGCATTTTTGCGTGGACATGTACTTTTCTTCTATTGCTGACACGAGCGATTGATCAAACGGAACAGCACCGCTCATCATCCAGAGTTGAGTGTCTGGAAGATGGGATGTAGATTCCTAGTATATGATACATGTACATGTGCGTTTTTGTCTTATTTCAGACTGCTTGCCCCTGCAGGTGCTGCGTGAGCAGAGGAACCTTCCACGGAAATCAGAAATACACTCATCGCTAAAGAGACAAACAAGGTAGCTCACTATGCACATGTACTCCGTACCAAAGAAGAGGGACACCTTGATTTCATCATCAGGATAGTACCGGACCTTATACGCACAACAGGATAAGGAATGATTTGTTTGGCTTCAAGCTCCAAAGTCCCAACACCAGCTCGCATCCCACATCCATTTCCTATTTCTAGAGGCGCCAACTACAAGGTAGAAGGGATTGATCCTGTGCAGACTTGTGAATGAAGAAATTTGGAGATAGAATGATGGGTGAGGGCAGCCATGTCCATTGCCCATCACCCGCCATATGATGCCATACCGAATATGCACAGCAAGACAATGTCTACTTCTGTGGTTGCGTCAAAGCTGTCCATAAAAATGCCCACGTATACTTTGTACTACTGAATAAGAGAAGCAGCAAAGCATGCACGCCAGGCCACGGGCATCATCATATCACCATGCCAATCCAAGAAGTAGGAATAAAAAACAAACAACTCGGCTGTCCTCTCTCTCTCTTCCATATGGAGATCTTAATCCTCGGAAGAAGAAAAACAATGGCGTGGCAGTTGCAGCTCACCAGTCATGGTCCTCATGGAGTTGTAGCGTGCGATCGATCAGCTGTACAGGAAACCGGAGGCGCTAGGTTAACCAACCTCATAAACCACGGAAACCAACAACCAAACACGTACAGAATCGCAGCCTGCATTGAAGCGCTGGAGAAGAAGCGCACAAGGCACAAACAAAGCCGCAACTGGGCGAGGCAGCCAGGCACGCGCAAGAGCCGAGCGGCAAGGGAAAGACGCCGCGCACATGCGAAGATTCCCGCGGAGATGTGCGCGCGGAACCAAACCACCGGCTCGAGTAAGATCGCTCATCGACTCCACGAAAGAAAGAAAGATTGGGCATCAACCGACCAAGTCCGGGAGACATCCCGCAACAGGATTACAGGAAGTATCGCACCAGACGAACACGTACAGCCTTGCTGCAGGCTCGTCGTAGCTGGAGTACTGTGCTTCTGTTTGTCCCGCGCTGTCGGTCTGCCGATACTGTAGAGCAGCACCAGCAGACATACACAAAAGTCGTCACAAGCATAATGCTACAAACGTGGCTGGGAAATGGACAAATGGTGCGTCCGTCAAGACGTCGCCTTTTAACGTAGCTGGTCACGAACTCAAACTCATGGTGGAGGCGACCCGTGCACAACAACTATGGCAGCGCAGAAGTAACAGATGGCTGACCGGACGACGCGGCTGGCCGGCCGCGCCCGGGGATCGGAGGTGCGCGGTGCAGCGGCGGCCATCACTGGGCACGGACACGGTCGATAGTGGCATGGGTCCGTTCCGTTCCGTCCGCCCATTTTGCGCGCAGCACAGCACAGCACAGCACAGAGGGAGGGCACAGCGCGAGAGGGATTGAAGAGTGCTCGAGCCGCAGCAGGGTCACATGCGCCGGCAAAGCGGGCGGGCGCGGGCCTTCCTTTGTCTCCTCTCCTCTGTCTGTCTCTCTCCTGCACATGCGCTTGCCTGCGGGGCACATGGCCTGCCCTGAGTGCGCTGTTATCTCGCTTTAATCAGGCCAGCCACATGCAGGTAGCCCACACGCCCGGGCTTCTGCTTCTCCCTCCCCTAATCATACCATCGCCGTCCCCTCTTTCGTTCCATCCCTATCTATCCCGCTAGCTCGTTGCTTTGCTTGAGAGCGCACAGACCAGAGGCGTGCCGCTGCAAAGGCTAAGCTATAGCCAGCACGCCACATGCACAGCACGCACCAACCTCCCCAGGACCCCAGCAGTCAGCGAGCTGTTGTACTGGTGCCACTCACGTCGTCATCACTACACAGGGGCGGTGGTACTTTTAGGGAACAATTGACAGCAAGCAATCTCCTTCATTGGCTAATCAGGGGGCGGTAATTAATTAATTCTACACAAGCACACACACACTCATCATCATACACGCGTACACTTGCAAACCAGCACTCTCGTCTCGCTCCTTTTTGTATACTACTAGTCGATCGTACTACTACTTGATGCTATCTCTCCTTAATTTCTTTTCCTCTCTCGTCTTGTCTCTCTCCCTCCCTCGTGTACGTCTCGCCGCTGGTCGTCGTCGGCGTCGGTCGGCGGCGGTGGTCAGAATTTTTCAGTTAGCGCGGGCGCCGGCGCCGGCGGCCGAGGAGGAGCAGGCGCGGTGGCGCGGGCAGGAGACGAGGTGGTCGTTGGTGAGCCCGACGGCCTGCATGAAGGAGTGGATGACGGTGGGCCCCACGAAGCGGAAGCCGCGCCGGACCATGTCCTTGCTGATGCACTCCGACTTGGACGTCTTCACCGGGATCTTCCGGCTGTACTTGTAGCTCGGCGACAGCGCCTTGTTGTTCACGAACGCCCACACGTACCTGTCCAGCGACCCGAAATCCTTGCGCACCTGCAACACACACCACAATGCTTGCGTCAGATTATTAGATGGATTGGCCTCGGCGTAGATGGATACATGCATCGATGAAGTCAAGTATATACCATACGCAATTGAATACTACTGCTAGTACGTAGTACGTGCTTGGCCGGTAGATTAGTTGGTGGCAGGCAGCTACTGAAATACTCGTATAGTCGTATGCGTACACTATACATGAGAGGTGGTAGTTGGTTGATTGGTAGTTAGTGGGAGCCGGCTAACGGTCCCGTTTTGGCAAAATGGAGCCTTGTCAGGAATAGATTAAGATTAGTGCGCCATACTCAACTACCGGTCACCGAGGGGATATCATTTAGTGAGGGGAGATTAAACTAAAAGCATGACGGACAAGTACGGTTAGCATCCTTTTCGTGCCACCAAAACGCAAACGCCCATTAGCAAGGGCTCTCACTCTTTTTGGCTGTGTCCAGCTGCTGTGCGACGCACTTGCCTCTGCATCGGCAAAGTGGTCGCCTTTTAAAGGCCGACGCTAGCTGCTGCTTCTGCTTCATTGAGCTGTCTGTCTACCAATCCGGAGGGTCAGGGATTCTGTTAGGCTTCGCTTTCATTTCCTAGGCCTTCTTCATTCATTCACCGCCTCCTATCATCTTTCGGTGATATGAGAGATAGTACGTACTAGAGCTGGAACTGCTATCTTACCAGGTCCAACCAACCGATCCAAGAGCACGAGCACAACCAACTGCAACTATCTAGTAGGTTTTGGATTCTTCTGATAGTTAAAAGTTCAGTTTCAGGACATTCTAATCCTAACCTCACTCCCTCGGCACGTAGGTAGATTTCTGTGTCAGCGATAATCTAACAACTTTGCAGGGAAAGAGCTAGCTTAACTAGCTATAACTGAAAGTATGTTGATAATCTTGTTTCAACTGAGCTCATGCTCACGGTACCTCGAGGATCCGGCAGGCGTTGTTGACGGTCCCCCTGACGGTGCCCAAGTCCAGGCCGAAGTCGGCGCTCAGCGACGCCATCTGCTTCTCGGTGTACTTGGCGACGGCATCCACGTTGAAGCCGGAGAACGCCTCCCTGTTTGTCACCAGGCATTCAGGCAACAGACGTTGAAATCAGCTCAAATGTTTCAGGAATGTAGCTGGTAGCCTGCTACTCCTACTACAGTAGGGCTGCTCTGTTCCGTTCCGAACCTGTAGAGGTGTCTTTTCTTCAGGATGGAAGTCCAGTCTGCCCCGACTTGCACGCCGGACAGGGTCAGCATCTCGAACAGCAACCTGCCAAGCCAGCGACGCGAAATGTGAGGAGACTGTTGCGAGAACATGCCAAGGGCAATGCGTTGCTAGAACTGTGTGAGGGAGGAATTGGGGAATGGCAACTCACTCGTCGTCGTGCACGGGCACTCCCCACTCCTCGTCATGGTACGCCACGTACAGGGGGTCCGAGTAGGGGGTGATGAAGCTGCAGCGCTTCTCGTCGTGGCCGGTGGGGGAGGCGGGAACGGCGGGCTCGGCGGCGGTGGCGGTGGCGCCGACCCGGCCCTCGACGCGGGAGAAGGACGCGGTGCGGCCGTAGTGCGCGATCCGCATCTTGCGCTGCGCCTGCGCCTGCGCGGCGTGCTCGCGCTGCGCCGCCGCGATGCTCCCGGCCGGCTCGAACGCCTCCAGCGCCGCGAACGTCACCACCGGTAGCACGGCGCCGGGCTTCCTGGCCTTGGTCCTGCTCTTCTCCGCGGCCACGGCCGCCGCCGCGGCGGCCTTCGTCGCCCTCGCGGTGACCGAGGCCGGCGTCGCGGGCGGCAGCAGAGCACCAGCCGCCGGCGCCGCGGTGCGGGCGTTCTCTGGCGCGGACCGCGCGGCGGCGGCGGCGGCATTGTTGTCGTAGGAAGCCGGCATGGAGAGCGACTTGTGCAGGGACTTCTTGAGCGGGCGGGCGGCCTCCGGCGGCGCGACGCGGTTGCCCGCCGGCTGCAGCACCGGGCGGCCGTCGATCTGGGCGACGCCCGCGGACTTGACGTTGGAGTTGCACATCCTGCCTGGAGCGACGGGCAAGAAAAAAACCTTCCTTGATTCCTCCTCGGCGCCGGGTAGCTGGCTGGCCGGGTGGTTCTCGAGTGGGTTCTGCAGGTGCTGTGAGCTGTGTGCGTCCGTCTGCTGATGAATGGGGTTGGGATGATGAAGTGTGGTGGCGCGAGGGCGGTATATATAAGCAGGCGGGCCGCGGGAGGCGGGAAAGGGAGAGGAAGGTGGTGGGTCAGGTAGGTAGGGTCGACAGGTCACAGGTCTCCGGAGACGAGAGGTATGCGTGCCCGTCCGCCATTGGAGGTGCGGACTTCGGAGCCGAGAGCTCCTGCAGCGACTGCCGTTGCTCTTTCACGTTCCCGTTGGATCGAACGGGAGAGGGGGGGTCGCTGGGTCAGTAAGGGACGCTCAGCTGGGCTGTCAAGGCCACTGGATTGGCGCCTCGGCCGGGAACGTTAGTTAATGGGGGGTGTAGGAAACGCGGGACACAAAGCAACGGACGACGGACAACGAGTGCGGGGTGAATTGCCGCTGGTCCCTTGAAAGTGGACAGCGCCAGTAGGGAAAAAAAGCTCGAGTCGTGTGGGTCGTCGGAGGACAGCGACTTTTGCTGGTGATAAAGAGTTATCGCGAGGAACAGTGGTAGAGCTAGAAGAACCCTGAAGACCTGCTAGGCAAACCACCGGGGCGTCCGTGCGTTGTGTCAGGCCAAATGCGGCTAAGGTCGTGCGCGGGGTGATAGGAGGTGCTTTTCGGTGGTTAGCTCGCATGCAGCTAACTTTATCTTCACAATGTGGATGTGCATTTTCGAGAGAAAGAAATGTGGATGATGTATATACAAGTACTAAAGTGTGAATAAAGAAATAGAGGAAGAATAGTTCGTTCATGGCCGCCCCGACCAAACTAAGCAGGTGCAAATTCGCCCTAATCGATCAGGACCAGACCGCCGACCATGGGAGATACCTTAACGTACAGGGTGTGCGTGGAGAACGAACCTGAAGGCAACGTAGCGACCTCGGCCGCCAACTAATCTCCGCCCCCAAACCACCACGTACAGGTTGACGCACGCAACGCAAAGCAACGTCGTTTCATCCATGCAGGTACGTACATGATACGAGCAGAAAAGCCTGGCGCAGACCGTACGCAGCGGTAGAACGAACAGTAGTAGTACTCCGTATAGCAAGCAATTTGCACTGCGCTGCGCCGCCCTGGCCCATGCCTCCGTAAGTACCTGGCTAGCTTCGTTCGTCACATGGCAAAGCGCGTACGCGTACGGTGTACCGGCGTGATGACATGACAAGAGATGTGTGCTGTACGTCCTGTATTGTATTCACGCGCGAGCGGGCCGGGGTCGCGTCGCAACAATTGCCGGGTCGGGTCGAGGAGGAAGAAGTATCCTACTGGCAAGTGGCTCAACGTCCCCACGGGCAGGAGCCCGGCCGGCTCGCTCGCTCTCCCCTGCACACCCACTGTACGTATGATTGCGGCGGTGGTCGGCCTGCCCTGCACCCGGCCCGACAAGGAAGCCATCCATCCATCCGTATCCGTAGGCGCCGTGGCACGCGCCTGGCACTGGCAGCCTGTGCGCGTATGTGGATTGTGGAGTGGGGGAGAAGGAAAGGACGGCGACCGGCGAGCGAGAGGCGAGGCTGGCTGGCCATGGCCATGGCCGGCCCTGCCCACGTTCTCCCGCGCCTCTTTCGAGCTGGCAAGGGAATCTTGTGCTCATTCCCTTCCCTCCCCTGCGTCATGCTGTTTGCTGTTCCCCCGTCTAATCCAATCCACCCGCAGCGCCCCTTTCCAGTCCGTTTCCGTCGAGCCGCTACTGATCATCAGGCAGGAGCAGAGCAGGGGAGGCGTAATCATGCCCGAACCGCTCGTTAATGCACGGTTGCCCCCTCGCATAATTGAAGTGTTCATGGACTCCCATTTGCCATCGCAGCTCGATAACCTCGCCTAATCTAATCTAACCCCCCGTGCCGTTGCAACCGGTGGCAATCACGGCAGTTATGATGGGGACGAATCATTGGCCGCCGGCCGGGGCCAAGCTACGGTAACCGACACGCATCTCGCCACCGGAATCCGCTTTTGCGCTTTCGCTCGTGTAGGTTGAGGGGGGATCGCCGTGTTTGTCATGATACGACGCGCACATGCGTGGGGTTCGCCCGTGCCGTCGTCGTCGTCGGCTACCTCATCTCAAGAAAATCGTCGTCGACGCTCGTGTGTCGCGCGGACACGTACGGCTCGCTAGAATATCGCGGTGGTTCTTTTGGATCCGGGGTGAACTGGCGTGATGCGCCAAATCTGGTGGTTGGAACAAAGTTCTTCGGAGATACAGGCAAGCATGCGGCTCCCCGTACGTGATAATCTGATCTCGGTTGCTGGCTATCTCCAGTTCTCCTCCCAATAGGATATGTCACTGTGGCAGCGCGATTCGGTTCTCTGAATGGTGAATGGGCATCTCGATCGCTCGAGCGGCAACCGGATAAAGGAGAGGCCATGCAGTCAGGACAGGTGCTTGGCACTGTTACAAGACGTTAATGCGTGACGTACTGGCGTTTGTGCTGATCCGCGGCGGCAGTGGCAGCAACGTCGAACCCGGGTGTCGGAGCTCTGCCCGGGCCGACTGGCCGAGGACATGGGCATCCAATCGAACAGGGGGTGCGTGCATATGCATGCATGGACACGGACCTTATGGCGCGGCAGGGACGCCATGCGTCGCCGTGCCCTACCGCAATAAGGGCAGACATCTGACGGATGCCGCCGTGTATCCATAGCTAGCTAGCAGCGATGGTCGGCCGGCCGCACGGCCCCGGCCCTATCGATCTCTTCCCCGGTGTCTAGTCATGGCAGGGTTGCATGAACCTGATCCGACCTGAATGTACTCCGATAGCTAGGTTGTTCCCATTCCATCTCCCCTGATCGCAACTTCGCAAGAGTCCCTACAAGTGTTATGATATGAGAAAATTCATGTTGCTTGTATGATTCAAAGTTTTAATGACACCCATGCATGGTTTCCTTGGCCACTTGCCAGGAAGCAATATGGAGAAAGATCATGGAGCTCGTTCGTTCATGACTGCATGTCTTCCCCGGGGGCCGGGGCAAGGCTGTATGCAATGCAAAAGCGGCCATGTACCACCAGGCTAGCAGAAGCTTGCCGATGTTGTCAGTGCACCGGTCGTTTTCAGAGGCACTGTTCCATGTCCTCTTCGATGGGTTCCGATTTAACGCCGGCCGGCTGCAACTGACAAACTGGACTGGCAGATGAAAATGAACCCCCGGGCACTTTTGTCACACTGCTGTTCCGTGCCATGTTACCCCTGTCGTTTTGTGCGGTGAAACGGCCCGGCCTCCATGACACACCTGCTGATCTGCAGTGAAGTGTTGCGAGAGTTACCACGCAGCGCAGACAAAGGCAAGGCATGACTGCTACAGCGCTACACATGTGTAAAAAGTAAAATTGCTAACGGCGTGAGCGAGCGCAGCCAGACACCACCTTGGGCACTTGGCGCCGCTCCCGCTGGCAAGCCGAGCAAGCAGATCGTACACAAGCTTTGTGTAACCACCGAATCGCACGGGGTCCATCCAGTCCATGAGCGGCGCGGGGAACACCGGACGGAACAAGAGGGGCCGATTGGCCTTTACCAATCATTTCGTCAGTACCACAACAAAGCTTGGATGCAACAAAGCCAGCAATCATGGCGGGCTGGCTGGCCGGACCGGCCGTGAACAAGAGGCTTGGCGTTCGCTACCGCGCGCACGTACGGGACGGACGGCCGGGGCCTGGGCTCAGCTCGTCGCACGCACCGGATCGGAGTAACCCATTGGTTTGGTTGGCCGGACCGGACGGACCATCGCCGCTCCTCCGTCCCGCACCGCACTAAACGAACCCGTCAGAACACCTGCCTTGCACGCCGGATGGAGGAAGGGAGGGGGCGGCGGGGCAAGCATAAATCCGAGAGGCCCCCGCCGGTGGGACTGGGGACATGGCATGTGCAGCCGCCCCGGCACGTCCATTATTCGGATGCCAATCTCGCAGGAAAGCGCCGGGAGCCCACGGGCCACGGGGCTCTCCGGCCTCGGGGGACGGGGGCGCGTCCACTTCCTTTCCTCGCTCCGATCCCGTCCCGCCCCGCCCCGCCCCGTGCCTGCCGATGCCGATGGAGCTAGCTGCCGCCCGCCGCGTGAACGAGGCCGTGGCGGGGCCGGGCGTGTGGTCGCGGCCAGGCACATGACTACATGAGGCCGGGGCTGGGGGTTGGGTCGGGTACGTGCGCCGGCCGGTCGATTGCTAGCTAGCTCGCCGTGCCGTGCTGGCGGGATGTTGGGTTGGAGAGGGTGCGGGGTGATGCGGCGTCAATTCGCGCAGAGGGTGGGGCGGATGGCCCGTCCGGCCCGGCCGGCCGGCGTGCCACGCGGGGGGATGGACCGATGGGTCACGGATGGGGGCGCCAGCAGCCAGGTTGGTGGTGGCACACAGTCCCTTGAAGAGCGGATGGTGCAGGGAGCCGGGCCGACGGCGAGACAGCAGCGCACTGTACCTAGCCTGGTCCATGTCGTCTCGTGTATGTGCACTGCTGCTCCATGGTAGATTGATTAGCAGGGGTTCGGTTTTGCACTTTGGGTTCACGGCGTGATGCCATTTTGAAGAGTAAATTTAGGGTGCACTTCCAACAGAATGCTGCAGGGAGAATGCTAGGCTGTGGCCTGTGACTAGCGCAGTTCCTCCTCAGTGGTGTAGATTGAGTTCCTACAGATGAATTCAGCAAATAAGACGTCCCTTTAGAACAGGTCCTTATTTCATATTTCTCGTTTGTACTGAATGTGACTTTCTATTAGGAATCAACAACGATTTCCTGATTTTCCCCAAGAAAGGAACTTCTCACTTCTCAGCACTCAGCAATTTCAAGCAGAAGGTGCGCTGCGAAAACCTCGACAAGTGCACGAGACCTAAAATTCAGTTCTGCTACATGCAACAGTCCGACTAACCTGAACTCGCTGCCGCCATGCGCCACGTGAAGAGAGCGTCGACAGAGAGGGCGATGTGCCAGTCCACCACGCATCCAGATCTCTAGTAACTAAAAGTACCAAACAAGTGAACAATCTGATCACGGTGAGAAGTGCAATAGAATTCATAAAACCTGCAACAACTGTTTGCCTCCTGTATGTTTGTATCCGCATACAACCATCTCTTGTCCAAGTATAAAAAAAAACATCTCTTGTCCTCGAGGGTATCTGTCCGGGGACCACTGCTTCAACTTCAAGGTGCTCCAGTAAGGATGGAAAAGTAGTCCGAGTGAAGGTTGCACTGTCAGTTGCATTGACAGATTAATCCAACTAGGTATTGACTGACAACAACTTCACCTCTGGTTGACAAGCGTGGTGTCATCGTGAAGAGTAAAATACTCCCTCCATTCCATAAAACCTGACGTTTATGACAAGGCTTGGGTCAAATATTGAGAATATAAATCATCAATAACTTTTAAATTATTGAGTTTGCAAATGTGAAAACTATATGAATAGATTTGTCTTGAAAAATACTTTCATAAAAGTATACATATATCACTATTCACTCTTCGATAAATATTTATATAATAATAAGAGGTCAAAGTTGTGTTTTGAAGACCGTGTCGCTGTCTTAAACGTCAAGTTTTATGGAATAGAGGGAGTAGGGCACTTCTTTAACAGATGCTGGAACAGTGGGGCACCTGGTAAGAGCGCCAGGTTGTGGCTTGCACAGCTCCTTGCGTAGCCAATGTAAGGTAACAGGTCCTCAACGTGTAGATTGAGTTCCGAGATATGAATTCAGCAAATCAGCCGTCCCTTTACCAGAAGTTCCTCATTTCATACTTTTTGTTTTTGAGGAACTCTACGGTAAGCTTACACCAACCTGAACTTTGCATTATAGGATGAAGTTTTACATCTCAAGATTTGTGAAGCTGGGGAGGAGAGCAGAAATAAAAGAAGGCAAAAATGCTGCTGAAATACATGAAGACGTCTTCATCCTTCAGTAGCAAGATGAGGTAGTAAGGGGCCCCAATTTCTAAACAGCACCCAACGCTTAATGGTTTCATCATCCCATAACAAACTGTCCCACCACAACTGCTCCCCGTTAGTAATTACAAACGGGTTATTTTCATTGACACCAACTGGGATTTTCCGCAGTTTTGAGCAGCCTCTCACCTTGAGATTCTTCAGAGATGGCAAGACTGCACTACACACAGAGGTTAGCTCAGGAAGTTCCCACAGCTGCAGTGTCTGCAACCTCGGAAGAGTGTCCACTCCCGATACCGAGCTCTGAAACACCCTCTCCAAAATGTCGCAAAACCTTATATGCAACGTTTTAAGATTTGGAAAGCGTAGCACTGAAGGGAATAGGTATACAAGCTTTGGACAGCAATCAAGGAGCAAGTGATTCATAGAACTGAAACTAGTCACATCTTCCACCCCTTTGCAGAAGGTTGATAAATTTTCCAAATTGGAAATCCATAGGCTGTGCAAGTTGCCCACTGCAGATATTGCCTGGACTTCCTCTGCTGACAGAAGACTCTCCAGCTGGTCGCAATTTTCTACCCAGAGTTCTGTAACAGCTTTCATCCTACTAATATTCAAATCAGAAAACTGGGTGGTCATTGTTAATCTCTTTAATGATATCATTTCAGCATGAAACAGAATGCCATCAAGATACGACGGAACACCAGTGGTACCATTTATTTCCAGATATCTCATGGGACCAATGGAATGTGTCAAGTTCTTTGTCCTCAAGCAGGAATTTCGAAAAATGAAATCTGTCTTCATCACTTGTTCACCAGTCTCCATGGTTTGATCATCCATCAAAGGGGAGATGATAATCTGAAACTTTTGGAAACAATTAAACCATAACGGGGAATCTTTTTCCAGGCAGTTAAAGCAATAAGCATCATTTGCATATATATATGTTTTACTATCCTCATTAGCATCAAATGATACTTTCATGCCAAATCTATTAGACAGCTGGAAAATCATTCCACAAGGCAACCACCGCATGCCCATCCAATCCACTATATCTTCAATGTTGCCTAGCTGCAAGTTCTGCACAGCACCACTTATCGTCACCCCATAAGGTAGCTGAACAAATCTTGTCTCGGAGATTTCAGACCCCAGAAGTGGGCAACCCTGTAGATCCAGTTGGTGAAGCTCTGCGGCAGCTGTAATTGGGGGCAAGAATCTGATGGAAGTTTTAGAGAGGTCAAGGATCTTGAGCGACACCATACTGTCAAATGACCCGGAGGCTATGCTTTTGAGGGACACACAACCTGATGCATTCAGCACCTGGAGATGCACCAATGAACTTATGTATCTAATTTCCTCCAGATGATCACATCCAATTAGTAATAGCATTCTCAGTCTAGTCAAACAGGAGATTGAAGGTGGTAGCACTTTGATATGAGTAAGTGACAGATCCAGTATCCCAAGTGCTCTCATATGCCAGAAAAATTCTTCTGATATAGCTTTCAAATGGTAGTTTCCTCTTAAAAATAATGATGAAAGAAACATGCATTTTGGGCTTCCATGGAGGGATTCCATTTCAGTATTCATTAATGGAATTCTGTCAGTTAACTTGGCAAGCTGCTCTAATTTAAAAGTAGGATCACTGCAATAACAATAGTCTTGCTCTACAAAACCCTTTACCTTTCCACATCCTGATAAAGTCTCTCTGATAACATCATGCATGCGTACATGATCATTGTCCTCCAAAGTTAGCATACCATGCTTTATGAGGATATGAAGAATTTCGTTACCAATATGATTAGCCTCATGGAATCTACTAGCTTCTCGGAGTAAACCATCCATTATCCAGTACTGTATTAAGTCTTTAATTGGGATTCCTTGGTCCTCTGGAAAGAGTAAGCAGTACAGGAAGCAGTGCCGTACATTATCGCTTGGAAGCTGATAATATACAAATCTCACCAGACGCTGGAGTGTGTGGAAAACTGATACCTTGGATCCTAGAGCAGCATGTGCGTTAGTGACCAACTCACCAGATGCCTCTTTACTTGACCCATCACACAATACCCCAGCCAATAAGATGATTATGAGTGGGATACCAAAGCAGCTGCTAATTAAGTCAGGTATAAAACTGACATCTTTTCCAATCTTCTCGCGCAAGAGGTCATTTGACTCCTCATAAGTGAGAGGTTGTGGTGTTATAAGTATATTTGGCATCATTACGGTCTCTGTTCTCCGAGTTCTTGTAGTAACGATAATTTTTGAGCCAAGACTTTGGAGCTGAGGATGAGGAACTCCCAGGTGTTCTAAGATACTTTCTTCAGTGAAATAAGCATTATCAATAACTATTATGAACTTCCTTGCAGTGAGATAATCCTTTATTGTGGTCTTACTTCTTTGTACAGATAACCCACCTCCAACATTACATGAAAGACATGCTGCAATCTTATCGATACACTGTCCCGTTCTACAGTTTATTGATAATGAAACCCAAACGTATTCATCAAATATATTTGAGGTCATTGCTGTCTGGTATGCAGCCTTTGCAGCCCATGTCTTTCCCGAGCCACCAATACCTTGGATGACAATTACTCCAACATCTGGACGAACAAGCAGCCCAAGCATGTCTTGGAATGAAATCAACTGACCATGATTCGTTGTTCGCAGCACATGCTGAATATTCCTTGGTCGCCTTGGCTTCCAGAAGCAACAATACGACACCATTATGACGCTCCTCCTGTTTTGTCAGTTCCAGTTCCTGAGTTAGTCTGGTGAAGCTGCCAACTCATGTACATGCATGGATGACAGAGTACCCACCCAAAATATTTAAAATCACCTGAATGAAAATTGTCCCTTTTTAGTTATCTCTGAACAAGTCAGGTTCAAAGTTCAAATTTTGTAGGGTGATGGACGTCATCATAACATAACCTATGTTAAAAAACACTTTAGCACATTTTTTTGTAATTAATTCTAACGCGTCTTCATATCCTGAAGGTTCAGCTAATATTGAGTGCTCCTGGCCCACGAAAATAGTGGAAAAGCTTCTGATTTATTTTTGCAACATAGGATACGATGAGCTATTACCTCACAAAATTGGATCTATAACAGTCTAACACAACTTGTGTGATTTCATTAGAGGGTAAAAGCTAAAAAGGACTAATTTAAATAGTTTCGTGGAGTCAAATATGGGGTTTAAGTGGACAGGCCAAGTAGTTCGAGCTAGTAAAATGGGCTCTTTTCTGTAATTGATTCTGGTTTTCATCATGTGAAAAAAAATATGGACTATGGACTAATATTTTAACATATTTCAGTTCCCAAAGTAGAAATGATTTACAAGTAACAGTCCAATTTCTGAGGAATAATGCATTATAATTCACTTGAAAGACAAGGATAGATTGGTTTTCTTTGTCTTAGCGGGCGCGTATGTGATAAAAAACTAACCCAAGCCGTGGAATCGGCATGTACTCGAAACTTTCTTCTACCTATTAATATAATGACGCTTAGCTCTCCTGCGTGTTCGAGAAAAAAAATTGGTTATTAATCAATAATGTATTTTGCACTTTTACTTGATACAGTAAATAAGTATGTCTCCTAATGTGGAATTTTCATGTTTCAGATCAACATCTTATGTATCTCTGCGTCTTCGCAAGTTTTATATGACACCTTTGGTGCAATATGGGCATCCTAACACACACTAGAAAGATTCTTGAGCATCAGTAGAAGCAGTATTATAGCCTGTGAGTTTAAGATGAACAAGTACATCTAGAATCACTTGTTACCTTACATCCATGGATGGAAACACCATATTACTTGCACTCGATCTACCAGTAATTTCAAAAGAATCAATAAACAACTACATGCAGACAACTTATCTCTCCCTAATCAACACACAGTTCACTAAAAGAACTCGTGCAACCGTACATTGCCCACATACACAGCTCGGGTCAGCATCTATCATCTTAGTAATTGATAAGTGGGAGAAGTCTTCATGTTTACTTTCAAGGCTAGACTACAAAATACACCTTTACCTATTTATAAGCTACACATCATTGTCGTTATAGGCAACAGGCCTCTTCGAGACCAATACCCTCAACTGTATAATATCGTTAGGAAGAAACAGGATACGGTGGCCGAAGTACTTAGTACAACGATTCCCAATATATCATGGCGGAGAGATTTGATTGGTCCTAAACTGATTATGTGGAATAATTTAGTAGCAAGGTTAGAAAATATAAACCTTACCGATGAAAGCGATGAGTTTAAATGGAGCTTGGACCCGACAGGTGTTTTCGCTGTGAAAACACATTATCTGGCCCTAATATATCAGGATGTACCGAATACAAATAGAAAACTATGAAAATCGAAGCTTTCACTAAAGGTTAAAATTTTTTTATGGTTCTTAAAGAGAGGAGTTATCCTTACTAAGGACAATTTGGCCAAACGAAATTGGAATGGTAGTAAACAATGTGTTTTCTGTCATGAAAATGAGTCAATTCAGCACCTTTTTATTGAGTGTCGATTCACACGTATAGTATGGGCTTCGGTCTATGCGGCTTGGGGATTACCTAAACCATTTAGTGTGTCTAATATGTTTAATGGTTGGCTGAATTTAAGCCCACAACGATTAAAACCCCTGATTTTCGTAGGCGCGGCAGCCTTATGTTGGGCGGTTTGGCGATGCAGAAACGCAGTGTTTTTTGATAACAAAGTTCCAAATTTTTTGCAGGTTATCTTCACGACGTCACAGTGGCTCCGCGAGTGGTCTATCCTACAACAGCCTACATCGCGGGACAGTCTTGTAGCGGCGTCGCGGTACTTGGTCCAAGTGGCCAAGGTTATTTTTGCCTGGGCATTTGGATGACGGTCTAGTCTTAGGATTGACGGCTATTAGAGTCTGGAGTGGTATTAAACTTTTTCTTTTCTGTTTTGGCTATGTGTCGCTTGACAGAGGCCGGGAGCTTTTCAGGTGGATATATCACCTCGATGTATCTAACTGAAAATTAATAAAGCATCCCTTTTCCAAAAAAAACATCATTGTCGTTATGAAAGTATTAACCCAAAATACCCCACCATACATGCTTCTCCACAACCATCTTTAAAGTTATTAAAAGATAAAACCAATTGCCGGCAAAAAAGGACAAAATAATTATTGTACAAGTCCGTTGCATGTTGCATACATTAAAAAGATAAAATTGCAATTGGATATTTAATGTAAAATGTAACAAAAAAAAATAGTGCTGTTGAATCAGGAGATGGGCTCAGACCGAGGAGGCGAAGGCGAGTGATCCAGGGGAATGCATAAAAAAAGCAGAAGCCAACGCATTGCTATGGCGACCGACATAAGTGCAACGAAGAAGAGAAGTGCTATCACCAAGACAGGAGCAACGAAAAAAGAGAAGATATGTGATCCATACGACAACCAACATCTGATAGAGGCATGTATGGCAGGATACATGCATGCCGCTGCTGCTTGGGACTTGGATCTCATAGTCGGAAATCACGGTGTCAGCCAGATGGTAGCAATATATAGAAATGTTAAATCTATCAGTCGACAGTAATCCACTCTCAACTCTACCAAAAGTCAGAAAGCAAATTTCGCAATAACAACAACAACAGCAACAACAACAACGATAATACTAATTAGGAAGCAGATTGTAATGGTAAAACGCCAGGTTGCTTTATTATTCAGGTGTTCTAGTATTTTTTTATAGATAATGGAATTTATTATATCTCGGTCCCTACTTCCACAAGCTGATGTAAATAGCCAAATTCAGGTATTCTAGTATAATGGATGGAAATCCAGAAAGGGGAAAAAAATGAGGGACATGAAGTACAGTAGTTCCAAGCAAAAGTCAGAGAAGGTAACCATTCACCTGCCGTCCTGTGTGGCTCAACGACCTTGGTTGAACGGTCGTTGGAGATAAACGCGGCCGAGGCAGCGGCTCCCGGCGCCAGCGAGTCTGACAGCTGACTTGGGCGTGGCGTCCTGGTGGACCTCTAGGGCGTGCAGGAAGCCATGAAACGGGAGGAGGCAGTAATTGAGAGGAACAGATCCACCTTAATCCTGCAAAAGTCCAAGCTCCAGGGATAGGAAGCTTGCTCGTCGCTCGGAGAAAGACGGCGACTGGCAGAGGGTCGGGGAGAGAGGGGTTCGGGAGGTGGGATGTGGAGGATCGCGAGAGTGAGGAAGAGGTAGGATGCCAGCACGGACGGGGGCCCGGCCGCAGGGGAACTACGCTGGTAGCCGGGCAGGGGTGGGACTGTGGGCGGCTGGTGGATGGAGGCGGCAGAGCCGCAAAGCTTGAACAGGGGAGGGGGATCGGGGGAGGGAGTCGAGCACTCGAGCGTCACAGACTCACAGAGTCACAGAGGCCGGATTTTTTTTTAAGTTTTATTAATCCCTTTTTAATCTTAATTTTATTTTTTAATCTTACTTTTAAAAACTAGCAAGAACGCACGTGCGGCACGCATGTTTATATTGCTGACATGTAGGTACTAAAACAATATCACTTCATTTTAGTGCAAAGTGCTTTTAAAAATACTTTATATTCGCTCTCTCATGTATAGAGGTCGTGTTTAGTTTGAGCGTGAAAAATTTTGCAAGCCCTTTGACCAATAATTACGGGAATTAAATAAATCAGTTTACAAAACTACAGCCATTCGTATCCACACGATCTCGGCCGACGTGGCGCGACACTCCACGTGGGAGTAATGGGCCCGCCTTTTTAGGCGGAGTGGCGTGCGCGGGCGGTGGTTGAGGTGACGGGGCGCTCAGTGTGTCAGTCGGCGACGGTTCGTTTTACCGTGTCGCAGTTAATGCGGCCGCCCACGTATCTTCACAACATCAGACTATTTCGCGAGACCTATCTAATGAGGTCTTTGACCGCACGATTAGAGGATGGCTACTGTAGCATTACTGTAGCAAATCATGGGTTAATTAGGCTCATTAGATTCGTCGCGAAAAGTTGCACCCATCCCTAAAAAGGTTTTACAAATAAACTTCATTTGGTACTCCATGCATGCAAGATTCTCTTGAGAATTTTTTTTTCTGGGAGTTGTGAAACACGGCCAGAGAGTTTTATGTATTCTTAAAACTCATGATAGTTGACATTTATTTATATGGAGAAAAACTCTTCAATTTATTGTCTATTAGCAATACGAGATAATCGTATATAGACTTGGGTACAAATGTGGGTATATTTATGTGGGTCCTTTTTTGGGTGAAAAAAGTTTTGGGTTTCGAGAAGAAAATCAACACAGAAATGTCCCTCCCCCTTCTTTTTTGCACCATTCATGTAACTTTCAGTCTGACAGGTGGGTCCTCTGTGAGATGGGAGGTGGGCATAATCTTGGTGAGAATTATTTTCAAATCTAATTCTCTTTATAGTATAGATAACACCTCTCAAACGAAAATTTTAGAAAGCAGCCTGCGGCGAACTGAAAGTGCATCTAGGCACTTATATGTTTTGGTGATTATGGATGACAACATGATTAGTTATTTAACTTGTTTGCTTAAGCATATGAGCAGGTTTCTATTCTTATGGATATTCAAAGAATATGATTGTTGAAGAATGAAGGCTCATTATTGGTATAAAAGACAAGAAAGCAAACAAGTGGTAATCATCCCATGCAACTAGGTCATAAAATGACAAGTGATTGGAAATGATAAGTGAGACAAGGACTTAAGCATATTAGTTGGTCTCACTTGATAAGATACTTGTCAAAGGTTTTGGGATAAAATATTTGAAGAAATTAGGATTTCTTTGGGCGTGTTCCATAACAATGGTTACATTCAAAATGAGACATGATTAAATTGACCGAATATTGAATTAATCCCCTTCCGTGTCATTCACAAGACAAAGTGCATGGTGAACCTGCTAGTTATCATCTACAGGAGCTCATCATCAAGTTTGGTTTGTGCTAGAACTCGTAGAGGGGGTTAATTTCACATAGTCGGTTTTCTCTGTTGAAAACCGGTCTGACCGCTTTGTCAAAGCGGTCTGACCGCTTCAAGCGGTCTGACCGGTTTTAGGAACCGGTCTGACCGGTTTCAGTGCTGACAGTGTGAAAAAGTTTGTTATTTGCAGAATTCACCTATTCATCCCCCCCTCTGGGTGACATCAAGGTCCTTTCACGAACGCCACATGCAATCTTACTATTACTAATTGGAGGCTCCTTTTGGTGCCTCCACGTTAATCCTCACGACACACGCTAGAAAAATAGATAAATCCTAAAAATTCTCAAAAAATCAGAAACATCTAGCCATCAGTTTGATATACTCTAATCATCACGAAAATCAATAGCCGTTGGATCTAATTTATTTTCTAAAAAAATATCCACCTCTGCCATTATGAAACAAAGTCTAAAGTAATCCCCTACGCTTCATTCCAAATTAACCACATATGCCATTATGGTGAAATTAGAAGTGCTATGAAAAGGGAGAAATAGAGGAAATCCAAAAAAAACACTAATCTGCTGCTCGCATATTAATGTTTTTAACCAACCTAACTCATCCACCATCTACGTGATGACCAAATCATACTCACCACACTATCTTTGTGTCCAAACAAATAGATGTTGCCCTTTTAAACCCTAGGCATACAAAAACGAGCACCAGCCATCGATAAAGCTAAACAAGCAGCCGCGTGCAGGTTTAGCTGGACTACGTTGGCCAATCACTGGACCTAGAGGTCATTTGTGGTCCGCGAGAGCGACAACAGTTGTGCAGGATCAGTTTTTGCAGCAGTAGATGGCACGACAGAAATTGTTTTTAGCACGCGGCATCAGATTGTGATGCTCGAGATAGGAGGTCTGTGCGTCGACCCATGGCAGGAAGGAATGCTGGTAATGGGACACGAATTTAATGCTTAGGTAAGAATTTTTTTTATGGTCGTGTCAAAAAAAAAGAATTTCTGATGGTCGGAGGAAACAAAAATATAGAGACCAAGAACTCGGCAAGGTAGTAGCTAAATCTGAATAATGGAGAAGGGATGCAGTGAGAGCTCAGTATGGACTAAGATAGGCATATCAGTTAAGCAAACATTGGGTCATCATTATTTTGATTGACACATATTGGTCGATATAAAATTATGATATTCCAAAACTCGATGCAGAGTAGATAAAACCAATAGGTGTAAGTGTAATGAAAGAAAAGGGAGAAGCGAGTTGTGATAAAATCAATATATGGATCATTCTTTAATAATTTGAAATAAACTAACTTTTAAAGTGTAAAAGGCCTAAACACTACATACATATAAAGATCAACATTGTTGGCACGTAATTATGTGACGTATAATCTCATAATCCATCTATTACTTCAAAAATATAACCGAGCATTACTACATTGAAGTTCCAATACTTAAATGGCAACCAGAGGTTTCAAATAATTTTCATGGTTGCTCACTTATTTATCAAAATGATTCAAATCAACTAATTGATCCATTCAATACAATAGAGTGAACATTTAATCAATCTATAGATCTCTGATATCAATCGGATTTAAAAATTACTAGCCGTGCAGGCGCACGGGTAGATGAGCTAGTAATTATCAAATATATATATCATTTAGAACTATTTAGTTCAATAATAAACTAATTTATTTGCCATAAATATCATATTTTTAAGAAAAAACAGAGTACTTGCTAGTATACGTCACATAAAAATTAAACAAAACAACAATCATTCTAATAGAATTCATGCAAAACACCTTAATATAGCTACAAACGCAAGCGCAAGACGTTTGCCAATAAAACTAACACTACACTAAAACACAGTCCTACTGGCGGTAGAAATAGCAGCTTATACTACGCCACAACACCAGGAAAAGACAGCGGGAGGAGAATTAAGAAGAGTAGAAATAGCCGTGTTCCATCTTCTTTATTTTGCTTGTTTCTATAAATTTTGCTTTAGAGTGTGTAAGAAGGTTTGGTTCTTTGAGAGAGGGGCGTGAGAGGGTGGTGAAGTTGCTAATCTATCACTTCCTCTTGCACCCCAAAGAATTGTAAGCTGATAACCTTAATATAACCTAAAATGCTTTCTATTTAAAGTATAATCAAAGGTCTTTGGTCTAACGGCAGCTCCAGCGTCGTATACAAATCGAGGGAGTAATGTTCGGCATGGTTCGCTATCTGTACTGCAAGCGTCGCTTTTATGGACCCGCATTGAATAAGAAAATATATCTTCTTTGCCCTGTTGTGCTGCTGGTTATCCCGGAGGTATATGTGCTCCACCACTTGCATACATTTTTAAGCAGCTACAACATTATTTTATTTGCTTGTGTTCGAACCATGTTTGGAGTGCGATTTTCATCTCTGACACCAACGTTCGATCGCTATAGTGTGCACAGTTCGCTTTCTTTAGGCCACAGTTCATTTTGCTTCTACGATGGAGCTGCTCTAAAAAAAAATACATGGTCCAACTCGCACATATATTGCTAACATAATTTTCATAATCGTTGAATTAATCTCTGATTGTGCATTAATACCTTATAGCTAAAACTTTGTTATTAGGCCAGTCTCAGTGGAAGTTTCATGGCATTAAATGTGCTGATGTGACAGAGAAAAAAGTGTGAAGAGTTTCATGGGACGCGATAGGAGTTTCATCACCATAAAACTAATCTGACATAGTTACCTAGTTTCTGATCTAGGTTACCGTGTGATGAAATCAGACTGGCCTTACGTGCACTTGAAATCAAAATTGGACAGTCACTCATGCATAGGTATGAAAACAGCTGGGACAATCCTGTATCCTATACCTCTTTTTCATCCCGCTCGCTTTTGTATTTACGGGAAAATATGGTAACGGCCTAACGGGACCGGGACCGATCGCGAAACAGGAGAGAGGTTTCCGAGCCACTCAAGACAGTATGTTGGGTGTAGACTATTAAAAACTTCGCAAAAAGGTAATTATAAAACACTTGTGATTGTAGAAGAAAAGCAACATGGGCACTAATAGTTACGTAAGCCAAATGTTTTAGTAGAAATACAGCATAACAAGACGGAAGTAAAGGTTTCAAGTACAATTTTTTTTTTGTTATCACCGAAATAAGGAAATACTACAGCAATTAGTAATTTTCTATCTGTGAGGTCTAATGTAGCGTCCAAGATAATCTCCAAAGTACAACATCATTCAGTGACAATCTCAATTCTTGTCCACAATTAGTTTAGCTCTTGCGTGCCCTGCCTCTATCCTATACTGCTCGCCTACCCCCAGGTGCGCCATCAAGAACCAAACGACCGTGAGCAGCTCGCCGCCGCCGCTCAGCTGCTTGGCGTGGAAGTTGCTCCGGCACTTGTTGGCCGCGTAGCAGAGCATCTCCACCCACACCACACGGATCACGCGCCACCGCTTGTGCGGCTGCAGCTCCAGCAGCGACTTGGCCAGCCGGCACGCGTCGAACAGCACCGACTTGCTCCTGTCCCCCTTCACGTCCCTCGGCGCGATCTCGGCGTTCACGTCGAGCACCATCCTCGCCGCGGCCCTCGCGTCGGGGCGCTCCATCTCGGCCCGCTCGAAGAAGTTCTTGGCCTCAGCGCAGGTGTCGCCGAACCGGATCTGCCCAATACCGGCCGTCAACATGAAGGGGCGCGCGACGAGCAGGAAAAGCATGTAGTTTGATATCGCCTTGCTGATCTCAACATACTGGGCAATCTTGGCGCTGTCAGTTTTGTCGTCGGAGTGGAAGCAGAGGTCTGTGGCAATGTGCCAGAGGAGAATGCTCTCGTCGAACTCCACCTCGACGCTCCAGCCGAGCTCCTTGTAGTAGCCCTTGCACTGGAGCGCCCACTGGCCCCTGTGGTTGCTGAACTTGCGGTAGCTCTCGGCGTCCACGATGCTCATCGTCTTATCCTTGAGCTCCCTGAAAACCAAGATTTTCAGCTCCCGGAACCACGCATATACGGTGCATCTAAACTACGCAGATAGGTCTCATACTCCTCCACAGACCTAATGAATCCACATGTGCGAGGGTCGTCCTGTAGCAAAGACACCACAAAGACTAACCCTAAGAACAACTGGAAGCAAACATTTGAGAGATAACAAGGCACAAATTAACCCAAAAACTCACCTTTATGTTGTTCGGACAGTTGAAGAACACCTCACCGTATGTCTCTGGTTGCTTGCTCGTGACTTAATCACGCGAATGCCACACCTGGGACACTCAACAAGGCGCAACTGCTTCCCCTAGCTGTCACCCGCGGTCGAGCTCGACCCTGACGCAGCCTTCATCGGGCTGGTACCCGCCCTCATCCCCATCACCGCCCAGGAGGAGATGAGAGGCCCGCCGTTGAAAGTGAACCAGGCAGCGGCGGTCAAAGGAGGGAATGGCTGCCGAAGGATATGAGAAGCGCTGCATATCTTATCCACTCGGGGCAAATAGGTCAATACGGAAATAGGTACGCCTGAAAGTGGACCAAACGTTGCGCCGAGCGTATATAACACGTATAAAAAAACCCTACACTAAACACACGGTCCAACTGGCGGTGGAAATAGCAGCTTATACTACGCAACAACACGAGGAAAAGACTGCGGGAGGAGAATTAAGAGGAGTAGAAATAGCCGTGTTCCATCTTTTTTATTTTGCTTGTTTCTGTAAAACTTTGCTTTAGAGTGTGTAAGCGGGTTTGGTTCTTTGAGTGAGGGGATGAAAGGGTGGTGAAATTGCTAATCTAGCACTTCCTTTTGTACCCAAACAATTGTAAGCTGATAATTCTAATATAACCTAAAATGCTTTTCTATTTAAAGTAGGATCAAAGGTCTTTGATCTAAAGGCAGCTCCAGCGTTGTATCCGAATCGAAAGAGTAATGTTCGGTAGCTCGTCATGGTTCGTTATCTGTAGTGCAAGCTTTGCTTTAATGGACCTGCATTGAATACTTGGCCGTATGTGCTCCACCACTCATACGTTTTAAGTAGCTATATACGGCCTGTTCGGCTGGCGGGTGGCAGGTGACTGGTACTGGGTTGTGCTGAGAGAAAAATACCGCTGGTTGGCTGGTGGCTGATGCTGGTTTGTGCAGAGAGAAAAATACTGCTGGTTGGCTACTGATAAGCCAGACGACGTATTATTTATTTTATTTGCTTGTGTTTGAACCATGTTTGGAGTGTGATTTTCATCTCTGACAGACTGACACCAGCGTTCGATCGTTGTTATGTGCACGGTTCGCTTTCTTTAGACCACAGTTCGTTTTGCTTCTACTCTGGAGCTACTCTAAGAAATACATGGTCCAACTCGCACAAGATATTGCTAAGATAATTTTCATAATCTTTGAATTAATGTCTGATTGTGCATTAATACCTTGTAGCTACAAGTTTGTTATTATGCACACTTGAAATCAAAATTTGACAGTCACTCTCATGCATAGGTATGAAAACAGCTGGGACAAATCCTGTATCCTATACCTCTTTTATCTCGCTCGTTTTTGTATTTACGGGGAAATATGGTAACGGGACCAGGACCGATCGCGAAAACAGGAGAGAGGTTTCCGAGCCACTCAAGACAGTATGTCGGTTGTAGACTATTAAAAACTTTGCAAAAAGGTAATAAAACACTTATGATTGTAGAAGAAAAGCAACATGGGCACTAATAGTTATGTAAGCCACATTTTTTAGTAGAAAAAAATACAGCATAAACAAGACGGAAGTAAAGGCTTCAAGTATAGTTTTTTGGTTATCACCAAAATAAGGAAATACTACAACAATTAATAATTTTCTATCTGTGAGGTCTAATGTAGCGTCCAAGATAATCTCTAAAGTACAACAATCTCAATTCTTCTCCACAATTAGTTTAGCTCTTGCGTGCCCTGCCTCTATCCTATACTGCTCGCCTACCCCCAGGTGCGCCATCAAGAACCAAACGACCGTGAGCAGCTCGCCGCCGCCGCTCAGCTGCTTGGCGTGGAAGTTGCTCCGGCACTTGTTGGCCGCGTAGCAGAGCATCTCCACCCACACCACACGGATCACGCGCCACCGCTTGTGCGGCTGCAGCTCCAGCAGCGACTTGGCCAGCCGGCACGCGTCGAACAGCACCGACTTGCTCCTGTCCCCCTTCACGTCCCTCGGCGCGATCTCGGCGTTCACGTCGAGCACCATCCTCGCCGCGGCCCTGGCGTCGGGGTGCTCCATCTCGCCCCGCCCGAAGAAGTTCTTGGCCTCAGCGCAGGTGTCGCCGAACCGGATCTGCCCAATGCCGGCCGTCAGCATGAAGGGGCGCGCGACGAGCAGGAAAAGCATGTAGTTTGATATCGCCCTGCTGATCTCAACATACTGGGCAATCTTGGCGCTGTCAGTTTTATCATCGGAGTGGAAGCAGAGGTCTGTGGCGATGTGCCAGAGGAGAATGCTCTCGTCGAACTCCACCTCGACGCTCCAGCCGAGCTCCTTGTAGTAGCCCTTGCACTGGAGCGCCCACTGGCCCCTGTGGTTGCTGAACTTGCGGTAGCTCTCGGCGTCCACGATGCTCATCGTCTTATCCTTGAGCTCCCTGAAAACCAAGGTTTTCAGCTCAGGTGACACGTCGATGTGCCGGATGTACATCCAGCTGTCCCAATGTCCTTTAAGCCCGAGTAGGCTGAGGGCCTTGGTGAGCATGGTTGGTCTGTCCAGGACGCAGAAGCTGATGAGATTGTGTTGCGCCATCAGGTTGGACCACTTGGCCCGGCTCTCCGGCCGGAAATACTTGATGCTCTGGAAGATCAGACTGGCCAGTGATTGGTAATTGCAACCCTGTAGAGCGGCGTATGTCCAGTAGGATATAAGCATCATTCCTATGGCGTAGACCTCCAGGCAAAGTGCTCCTCCGAACAGTATGTTAGTGATGCAGACATCGATATGGTCGTAGGACTGGGATTTACCCATGTGGAGCACGTTGAAGAGGAGGCACGCCGTTGACGTGGAGAGGAGCGTCAGGCAGCGGAAAAGGCGGCCGTACCAGGTGTGTATCACCGCCGCTTTGGAGTGCAGGGTGTCGTACATGAGCGACAGCTCGACCTCGATGATCTTGTAGGCCTTCTCCGGCGTGAGGCGCAGGAACGTTGCCTGGCTCCGGGTGCGCTCCTGGAAGCTGAGGATGAGGTTGACGAAGAGGCGCTTGAAGATGACGAAGAAGCGGCCCGCATCGGTGATGACCGCCGTGTACGGGACGCTCTCCTCGGCGATGTCGACAGCAGCGACCTCCGCCCGCCGCTCCCGCTCGATGACGATTTCCGCCTGGAGCCCTGCCTCGCGCGTGAACCGGTACTCCTCCATGAACTTGGCGTAGTTGGGGCCTGGGTCCGGCGTCGTTTCCTAAAAAAAAACGGGATGGGGACCGAGCAAGCGCCGAGCTAGCGTTAAGGGTGTTCACGAGCTCAGCTCATGCCCGCGTGGGTTCCATCGGGTTACCCTCATTCGTTCGTGTATGGTACGTTCATTTGTAACATTTTTTTACTATGGACAGAGGTTCAGTTGCTTTTTCGGTAAAAAAAAAAGAGACCTGTTTAGTTTCCGGTCACATCATCAAACTTCTAAAAATTCTCTCTCAAAACTTCATTATTCACTTATCACATCAAATCTCTTTCCTCGTGCATGGAGTACTAAACATGGATAAATAAAAACTAATTACATGATTTTGATGTACACGACGAGACGAATCTTTTAAGCCTAGTTAGGTCATGGTAGAACAATGTTTACCACAAACAAACGAAAAGTGCTACAGTATCCGATGTGATTTTACACCTTACTTTTATCTTTTTCCAGGAACTAAACACCCCGAAGAAAAAAATCTGCTAGTCTATTTGCAAATTTATTAAGGAGTTGATCATTATTGGATCGCCGTACGCCCACTTGTGACTGGCCGCCCTTTACGCGTATCTTCGCCTGTCTTGTTGTACAGAGTCGTCAGTCTACCGCGCTACGCGTGCTGTGCTTCGCGTCAGTGGGGTTCCACCTCCATCCAACGCTAGAGGCTGGAGGACCCGCGTGGACTGCGCTTGCCTGGAGCAACAACTGAGAAATCGGGTGGGGAAAGGCGGGCCGACGGCGTCGATGGCGGTGGAGGTCGTCCAGTTTCTGGTCTCCAAGTTCGTGGATACCCTCGCGGAGGATGCGGCGGCGGAGCTCCCTTTCAGCGCCCAGTTCCACGACATGAGGGCCGAGCTGGAGAAGGCGGCCGTCTCTTCCACCAACGCCGACGAGCTCCGGGAGTGCCTCTACGAACTCAACGACCTGCTCGCCGACTGCCGCGCGCTCACCAACCGGCCGAATCCGCGCCGGTGGTTCGCCACCTTCACCCAGCCCGGCGCGTGGCGGCTCGCCAAGACCAAGAAGAGGGTGGCCGCGGCCAGGCGCAGAGTTGCCCAGTGCGTGCAGGGCGATTCCCATGGCAACGCCGCCGCGGCGGCCTCGCACGACGACGGCGGCGCCACCGTGTCGGGGTTGGACCGTTGGACCACTTCTTGGCTCGATAAAAGCAGGATCCACGGGCTCGACCAGCAGCTCCAGGAGCTCGAATCCATGGCGTTCGCGGCGGGCTGCGCTGCGGGGAGGCTCAACGGAGTCGGCGTCGTCGGCATGGGCGGCATCGGCAAGACGGCGCTCGCGCAGCTCCTGTTCAACAGCCCGCGCACCAGAGGCCGGTTCCGCCCCAGGATCTGGATGTGCATGTCCCGCACCGCCCGTGCTGGAGCGGACGTGCGCAAGGAGGTTTTGCAGGGCATGCTCATGGCTCTCGGGCACGAGGAGGATGCCGTCCTATCCATGGATGGCAGCAGCAATGCCTTGGCGGAGCTGGTCTTTGCCGTCCACGAACAGCTCAAGGGGAAGAGGTACCTCATCGTGTTCGACGACGTGTGGCACGTCGACGGTGACAGCTGGTACGCCGACGTGGTGGGCCGCCAGAGTGCCCCGCGGAGAGCCGGCGACTGGTCGGAACGCCTCGCGTTTGGGTTACCCAAAGAGAGGGGCGGCCTGGTGGTTGTCACCAGCCGGCTGGAGCACACGGCAGAGGCGATGGTGGGGAAGAGCAGTTTGCACCGTGTGCGGCCATTGGCCGACGGTGAGAGCTGCTGGCAAATCTTCATGGATTCCCTCTCCACCTCCAGGGAGAAAAGGCCCGTCGATCTCACCACAGTTAACAGCTTGAAAGAGGAGATACTTGAGGCCTGCGGCGGGCTTCCGTCGGCGGCCAAGACAATGGGTGACATCTTCGCAACAAGCCTCTCGTCGCCAGCATCAACCTCTACTAGCCAGGAACTTACCAAGAGTGGCCGCATTGTCACTGGTAACAGCGGAAGCCTGAAATAGGCATTAGGCAAAGCCAACACATCTGTGTAATAATCTGTAATGAATTCAATAATTCAGTTTGGATGAAAAGAATTGTCTTTATTGTTTTAACAGCGTGCAGCAAGAAAGAATCAAAGAAAGCTTGCCCGAGCACAGTAAGACGTGATTAAATTTGGCGGCTCAGTGTGCTTTAATTTATTCAGGTTAGATTGAGCAGCACACATTTCAATGAAAAACTGTCGCTGACAATATGCCAATGCAAAAGTTACACAAGCTCGACCCATTGAACTCTGCCTTCTACTCGCTGAGTACCTGCAAATCACAATTCATCCACACCCCGTCCTTGTCACAAGGGAAAGATTCTACCTTACTACACCTGAAGACCTCCAGAAACGTCAGTTTCGGAAACATGTCATGCACCTCGGTCCATTCCACTGATAAATCATTCAAGAATTTCAGGCGCAATACCTCAACGCTCCACACCTCAGAGATGCTCTTGTCACCAAAAGTATTTAGCATCCCTCCGGTGAAGTAGAGTCTCTTCAGCTGCAACAGCTTACTCGGACTTAACCAACCTGGCATCTTCTCTCCAGGGAAGCAGCGCAGGTCTAGCTTTTCAAGCTTTGGAGGTAGTGAGAGAGAAGTCAACAATAATGTTGCTTCAGGGTGGCCCTTTCCTTTCTTTAACAGTGATACGGCCCATGTAATTTTCAGTACGCAAAGGCCTTTGATGTTCTCGAGCTCATTCAGTTCGTCTTCAGTTACTACAACTTTGCTTCCAATATATATGCTCAGCTTCTTCAATTTGTCCAGCCTCGCCAACTCTGCTACCCGACAATTGTAACTGCCTGTGGAACCACCAATGACAAACCCTTTTAGCACTTGGAGTTCAGTAAGCAAGCCAATACCCCTTGGCATGCCCTCCAGCAAGTAACATTCTGACACATCAAGGTGGGTGAGCATATGAAGAGACGTGATGCTCGCAGTCAGCCTTTCAAGGTTATGACAAGCATGAAGGTCCAAAATCATGATATTTGAGAGCCCACCAATGGAAGCAGGAAGCTCAGTAATTCTAGAAATGCCTCTCAGACAAAGATATTTCAATTGCTTGGATGATTGCAGTCCTTCCAAAAACTCGCTACTATCAACCTCAATATGGTGCCGATACAAGTTGTGCCATCTTCCTAGTTGAAGAACTGCAATCTTCCTCAAATCCAAGAACCAACTCCTCTCAAATTGAAGGTATCGCTCGTTCACATTAAATATTGTTAAAAGGTCATCTGGATCATACTGGTTTCTGAGTGATGCCACTTCTATTTCCTGTTGGTGCTCTTCAACTAGGCAGGCACGATGACTAGTTACAAAGTCCCATGTTGCATTGCCATCTGAATCAAATTCGAAAAATCGTGCTTGCCTTGCAACAGAAATCAACATGTAGCGAATCCAAGGATGCAGCTTACATTGTTTGACACCACAACTGCGTTTCTGGTACACAGGTTCAATCATCTCTTGAGCAATCAGCTTCTTAAAGCAATCATTGCCGACATCTTCGGCTGTCTGACTTCTTGTGGCTGCTACTAACCCCTCACCAATCCACCAATGGATCATAGCCCTCTTGCTAATAATAGAATTTTCTGGGAAAATAGAGAAGCATAACAAGCACAGTTTCAGCTGCAGATCAAGATTGTCGTAGCTGAGCTGCAAATTAGACATGGTGGGGCTCTCAAGGATTTTCCTCTCAATCTCCAGCCTTTTCCATTGCTCTGAAACGTTTGCATGAACAGATTTAGACGCTAATGACAAAGATGTAGGTGTTGCTGGCTTTATAACGGGGACCTGGAGAGGGAGTTGCATGCGCTCTTTTAACTTGGACATTTCAGTGTTTACACTTCGAAGCTTGGAATGTACTGAATTGAGCTGATTGTCTTCTTCTATGATATCGTCCAAATGCCTAGCTATTCCTCCAAAGTCATTGATAACCTCATTTTCCCATTTCGACACTCTCTGTAGTATGTTCTCGACTTCACGGGCATCTTTCTCAATATTTTCAAACAGAACTGTAACATCTGAAAGTGAACTATCATCATCTAGATTCAAAGAAACAAGTCTTGCTTTTGATAATTGCATCCAAAATGGAGAAACAACTTCCTCCAATGTCCTCTCCTGTGACATACTGGCCTCCGCAATCACCTGCAAGGGAAACTCATGAAAATGTGTGTGACCTGAAACAGTGCGGCAGTTTCCCACAGCATGATCTGTTTCCATGAAATACAGATAATGTTGACTTCCATAAATAGTAATACCTCCGTTTTTAAATATAAGATGTTTAGGACTAGTTAGTTCAAAATTGAACTAATTAACTTGGCCAAAATGTAATATATTTAAAAACGGAGGTAGTAGTACACCTTTTCTGGTGCTAATTTTCCTTTTCTGGGCTTCATGTTCTAAATCTAGATTATTCTTCTTGCATCTTTTTTTCCCGTCCCACAGCCTTGTTGGATAACTTGAATTGGACTATTCCGTGGTGCCTTATCATGTTTTCTTTTGACAAATAATATTGGGGTTATTGACTGCTGAAAGAGTGAAGAGACATCACAACAGAAAAGAGTTGCAAAAACAGCTTCTGCCTGCTGAAAGATAGAAATAGGGAAAGCTGTTTTGCGTATTTTGAAGCCATACATGATGCCACTGATCGGTTAGTACATTTGTGATGCTATCCTCTTGTACTTCTTTGGAGGTGATGCTACAGAAGTAATTTCCATAGAAGTACACTAGTACATCACAATAAGTATTTAATTACGGTTCAGTCTGAAATTGGTTGTTCCACCGAGGAAAATCTCACCAACAAGCTGAATAAACCATCATAAAATTCAACATATATACAAAAAAGCACCTACAGCACAAACCTACTGGTTCCGCTTATTCATTTTGGATCTCTGAATTCCAGGTGGAAGAGCCAAAGCCAACCGGGCAGACAGGAACTAACTTACCAAAGGACTTCTCGGGAGGGTTGCTGCGGCTCTCCGCCAAAAGCTTCCTCTGCGCCAGGGCCTACCGAGCCATCAAAGGCAGCCGCACCTCCTCCGCGGCGCGCCCGGCAAGCGCCAGACCGGAACGGCGGAACCCGTGAAGGTTCAAGCGCTCTTCGACAGCACGCTCGTGATGAAGGTATGAGCGAACCTCAGTGAGGCTTAGAAGCTGGGCGCAGTGGACGAAGCTTTGGCGGTAGTGGATCGCCGGTGTGGAAGGCGCTGAGACGATTGGTCCAGCTTGCCGGCCGCAATAGCAGCCCGCGTTCCCTAGAACCGTGACAACATTCGTGATCTCACGGATCCGGATCTGCTCCTCTGCGGCCTGTGGGCATCCGCAGATCTCCTCAAGTCCGGTGGGCAGAAGAGCGGCGGCGAGGGGAGGATGCGGAGTATTTGGAGGAAGAAGACCCGACGTCGTGCGTCATAGCGATAGCGAGAAAGAAGAGTCCGTTATTCCGTTCGCAGGGCAGGGCAGGGCAGGGTTGGAAATTTTCCCGTGCCAGGGGCAGGCCTGCTCGGATGGGCCGATGTTCACTGTTCAGCCTATTATCCTCCGCGTGTGACTGTGTATAAGTACGAAAGAAATTTGAACATACTAATTTCCTCTAAGTCGTACAGTATATATGGGGAGAGTTTGATGTGGAATTTTATTTTATATCTTTACTCCTCTTCGTATGGATTGGGAGAGAATGAGTTTATCCAAACAAAACGTACTGTTGAATAGGTGGACAAGCATTCAAATTCAGAACGGTAATACTAGGACTCGGCCGTCCGGACGCATCGGACGCTCCACCCCGGGTCCACTTTCTACATTTGTTTTTACCGACCGCACATCAATCTTAACCCTAACCCAGCACTTCTCCTCCACACGTTTCCTCTCCATCTCTCTCCACTTATTTTTCTCCCAGAGTTCTCTCTCCTTTTCTCTACTGCGCGTCGATGGGATAGGATGCACCGGCCGCAGTGCGAACTAGAGTGCTGGAGCACGGCTCCGCCGGCGGGCGAGCTGCCTCCCCTCCACAGCCAGAGGCGCGCCCGGTGCAGGAGGTCGCCGGCAGTGCGAGGCGCCGCTTCCTACGGCCGGAGCAGGGCCTCCGCAGCCAGCGGAGCTCTCACGGTGGTGCGGGTTGTTGCTCCATGGCCAGAGACACAACCGGGCGCGGGAGCTCGCCGGCGTGCGAGCCGTTGCTTCCTGCGGCCAGAGCTGACCTCCGCAGGCCGCCGCCGCTCCACCATATCGAGGGTGAGCCGCCGCTCCCTCGTGGCCAGGGGACGGAGGAGCCGCGCTCTAGTGCCGCTCACCTCTCGCGTTGATGATTTTTGAGATTTTCTGAATGTTACAATCATTGTTTATCGATGTTGCATCTGCGTTCTTGACATGTTGCGGCAACGTTGATTTTAGATTTTTGTGTGTTGAAATCGTTGTCCACAGATGTTTGCATCGGTCGCAATGATTTTTTCAATGTTGCAGCTGCATAATTTTGATGTTGCAATTGCCTTGTCTTGATGTTGCATGACGTTTGATTGGATGTTTTGTATGAAATTCGATTGGATGTTTCATATGAATTGAATGTTTCATGGAACATGCTCTGATGTTGCGGCGGGAATTTTTACTCAACTTAACGTAGCAACTAGATGATATCTGATGCGTGTGTTTCTGTAAGTGTCCCTGATGTTGCAACTGATTGTTTTTCACGTTGCAGGTATTGTTCTGTTATGTTTCATACGCTATTCTCAAATGTTGCAAAAAAATTGACATGTTGCATGAAACATAGTACTCATGTTGCGGCGGGAGTTTTAATTGCTACAGTACCGTCGGAGGAGAATGCTTGGTCCAGGTTACGCCACGTCACCCGTCCGATTTTTAGGATGGCGTCGGACGTCTGAGCGCTAGTTGTACCCAATTCAGAACCAACATAGACGATGTGGATCGGGACAAAGCTGCTTTTATTATATGGTAATGCTAGTAAACAGGCGTTCGGAGCCAGAAAAAAAAATCAGACGCGCTCTGCCGCTCTCAACGCGTGCGCACGTCGTTATCCTTTCTAACTGCTCCACCCTGTCCCATTCATTTATGAGCCCCCCACCACTTCTGTCTCCTGCTCACTGCTCCGCTCGCTCGGCTCGCTGCTCTGGGACTCGGAGCCGCGTGCCGGCGGCCGGTCGCGTTGGGCATGGCCTCATCCGTGGCGCCGTTCCTCCGGGTGCCATGCGAGGCGAGCAGCCCACCTGTGCCGGTGACGAGGTGAGTGGAGGAACGCATGGGGTGCGACGTGCACGGCCGGCAGTAGGAGCGTCGCGTGCGGGCCGGCAGCGAGAGTTCCGTGGTGGTCATCGGCGGGGCGCCGCCGCTCCGTCTCCTCTTTCCCCTCATCCTCCGCCCACCAGTTCTCTTTTTTGCTAGGATTTTTGTTGCATGTTGCAAGTGTATGTTTCACATGTTTCAGATGTTTTCAGAGAATGTTGCAAGTGTTTGACGTGAATGTTGCAAAAAATAGATCTAAAATGTTGCGACGTTGCATATATTTTACATGCATGTTGTAAGTGTTTCAACCGGATGTTGCATTTTCATTTGAATTTTTGACTGCTACGTGCATGGTTGAGTGTTGTGAGCACGTCGTTTTCATGTTGCAAACGTTGACTATTCATGTTTCAGATACTATTGTTTGATGTTGCATACGCTATTTTTGGATGTTGCGAAAAATTTTACATGTTGCATGCAACATTATGTCATGTTGCGGCGAAATTTTTTTGCATGTTACAATACCGTCGGTTATGAATACTTGGCTGTGATTGTGCCACGTCACCCGTCCGATTTTTTGGATTTGACCGGACGTCGGGGCGCTTGGCTTACCGTTTATTATAAGAAGAAGAGTGAAATGCATGGGCGATTTAAAAACTTGTCTCATCTAGATCCATGGAATACCTTCCAAATTTATTAAATCCTTTTTTATCTAATATTTTTTAAATCCCATCGAGAAGTACTCCCTCCGTCCCAAAATATAAGGACATGGATGATTCAAACTCAAGAAATAACCATGAGAGAAAATGACATCTATACCCCTCATTTTACACTACCCACCAACTCTCCACCTATCCACCAACCTCATTTAGTTTTGTCCTATCCCTCCATGACCTTATATTTTGGTACAAAATTTGAACCCTCCAATCCCTTATATTATGGGACGGTGGGAGTAATATTTTTTTAAAAAAAATAGGCTAGCTCAAAGATTGTACCACATTCACTTCCAACAAGCCTTGATTCGTGTACTGACATGTTCGTTTGGCTGGTGACTGGTACTGATTTTTGCTGAGAGGAAAATACTGCTGGCTAGTGGATGATAAGCCAAACGAACAGGGCCTAATCATCTACTTCGTCCATTTCAAATTGTGGGTCGTTTTGGCATTTCAAGGTTCATAATTTTTTCTATAAATCAAGACATAGCCTGCATCTAGATGCATATCAAAATCTAGGAATATAGAAAAGCTAAAACGACCTACAATTTGAAATGAAGATAATATTTTTTTATAATTGCACTATCCACCCTGTATCTAGCTATTTTTAGATTGTAGCCATAACCAAACCTCTGAAGCTAGCTCTGACCACCTTCTAATCCAGGAATATAAGCAAACAAGTTATTTACAATATATAATCCAATACAATTCATATAGTCAATACTCAAAAGCTACTATAATCTAAATTCTTATGATCTATATCTACGTACTATAATCCAAATTTTTATAATAATATGACAAGGCAAAAAGAATATAAAGAAAAATACCTCCCCACAAGCGATTGCCAATCTTTTACGCAGAGAATGGAGGTGACGGACCAGTGGCCGGGCAGGGAAAGGTTAGCGACGACTGACGAGGAGAGTTGCGATAGCGGAGCGAGTCTAGCACGACGGGTGGCGGTAGCGGCATTCCTTGCCAGGGACAAGGGGTACAAGATAATGGATAGCATCTCCTGTCCTCCCGCAGTACGGAGTACGTGCTTACGGAGATTTCAAAAGTGAAAATCTCGATCAGTTTTACTGCAAAGTCCTGGTGGTCGGATTATACGCTGGCCGACTTGTGAAACAAACCCGCAAATGCAAAAGCAGCATGTAGATCGAAATCGAGTCAACGATCCAATGCCGAAATCTATGCTAAATGCACGTATGTATCTGGGTGCCAACTCCCACCCACGAACTTAAATTGGAACGACATGAACCACACTATCCCCCCACCCACTGGCCGCCAGCGGCAGAGGTATGGTCCTCCACCACCGCCGCGATCAATATAGGCGCACGTCCCCCGGCCATCAGGCGCCGGCAGAATCGAGCCGGCGAGCACGCAGGGCCATGTCCGGGACGCCCGACGCCGGCTCCGATAGCCAGGGCTTCACATGCGGCGCGCTGCTCATGTGCCTCTACCTGCCAGGTCTCTCCAAGAAGAAGCCGGAGGCGGAGGCCGCCGCTGCCGCCGCGAGCGGGCCAGTGGATCAGACGGCACCGGCGCCAGCCCGTGGAGATGATAAGGGCCGGCGAACGGTTTGGCGCCGCCGCCGCCGACGGCGACGCGCCGGTCACGGCCGCGTTCGTGTTCGGCGACGGCGACCATCGAGGGGGAGCGCTGCAGCTGCAGAAGATGGCGTCGTGCCTGGCGCCAGGGGGCGACGGCGACGGCGAGACGCGGCCGCCGCACCTCGTGAGGTTCTTGTCGGCGTCGGGCCGTTCCAGCAGCGTGGCGCGGCCTCCCGTGATGGTGATGCCCTCCCGTGCCGCGCCGCAGGCGGGCTAAGGCGGTTGACGGGGACTGCGAGCTCGGTGATAGCGCCAGCTGCGTGCAACGGCTGACGGCAGGATGCCGGGAGAGCGTCGTGTGACACGGCTGCTAGTTCATTTTATCCGTGTATGTATTGCTGTATGAAACCGACGCTCTCGTTGTTCTTTTCTAAATGCTCGGTAATTTTCTCGTCATATATGTGCAATCTTCGTCAGAATTATTGCATCGAGCCATGGAGAAAGGATAACAATTGTTCGAGAAAAAAGAAAGGATGGTAACAGAATCCACAACACAGCTAATCACATTCATAGCAGACTACTTCATCCCAATAATTTGATGCAGATGAAGCAACCACCACCTAGTTTGCATTGGCGTGTTTCTGCTGAGACGGAACGAACCATGTCGAGCCGGGGCACCTTCTCGCGTGAAGGGGCGACGTCCCCATGAAAAGATTCTCGGCCGTGCGCGTCCTCATGTCGAACACCTCACAATGCTGATGAGGGCCGCAGCGCCCCTGCACCCCATCGATCAAGTACATCTCCTGGCTGAAATAGATTCGGTCGCCGCGCGCGACGGGACGATGATCTCGGTCGCGCGCGCGCGCCGAGATGGAGCTGTTGGCGCTCAGGAAGATGATCTCGCCGCCCAGGCTCTCCGTCCTCTCCCACTGATCCGGCCGGCCCGTGCTCTCGTCCAGAGCGAACACGTCCACCGCGCGCATCCTGTTCCCCGTGAACGACAAGTCCCTCCTCATCACCAGCAAGCAGCTTCCCTCGCGACTCCACTAGGTAGTACAAGTTGGAGATCATCGACCACGACCAGCCCACGTCCAGAATTTCCGGCCCCAGGAGCGACTCGGCACGCGTGACCTTGAGCACGCCGTCGGCGTCTTCCCCGATGTCGAAGGCCGCGAGGTTAGGAAGCCATTTGCCGGAATCCGCGAGGTCGAGGTCTGGGAGAGGGGTCGTGGCGCCGGAGAGAGGGTTGAGCAGGAAGCAGCTGTACGTGTTCCTGGAGCAAGATGACCCGTCCGTCGTCCGGTTGACCCGACGCAGATGGGGACCACCCCGTCGGGGCGAGGGAGGCGGTGGGCGGCGGCCGTGGCGCCGTCGGAGGACAGGCTGCGCAGGGCGAAGTCTGGCAGCAGAATTCACGGGAGCTGCGGCGGCAGCGGCGGGTGCAGATGCTCCACGGCGCGGCGCCACGCGCGGCAAACGGCGGCGCCGCGGGCGGTGTCCGGGATCGAGTTGGCGCGGTGGAGCGCGACGCCGAGGATGTCCATCGGGGCCTCTTGCCATGGCGAAGAACCCGCCGGCGATGCGCCCTCCTCCTCCTCCATCCTCTTCCTCTATGCAACGCGAGATCCGATTTGCTGGGTTTGAAGGTTGGAGCTAGACTTCATGGCTTCTCCACACAGGACACGATTTATAAGATGGAGTTGGAGTACTCGTACGGAAACAGGAAACGACTGCTAGCTGCTCCAGATATGAAATGCGCAAAATTTACAGGCATCGGTGGATTTCATCATGCTTAAACAAGACAAATTAAATACTACAACTATTACTACTAGTACCCTGGATTTTCTGCTCAAGTACCGGGCCCTAACTTGGGCGTGCTCATGAATGAGAACGCGGACGCCGGCGACGCCGGGAAGGAGAACGACGACGAAGACGACGACACCCGCGGCGTCACCCGGGATGACAGCTGAGATCGGCTTCCAGACTCGCCCCAGTGCTTGAACGAAGCCGACCCATCATCTTCATGCGGCATCAACGCCCCGGCCGCCGCCGCCGCGGCATCTCCGGAAGTAGCAAGAGACGGTGACCACGGCCACCATGAGGCGACGCGGCGAGGGCTCGGCGACGGCGACTCCGCCTTGCGCGCGCTTTTCCTGGGTTTCACGGCGGCGGGGCGCTTCTTCTTGGAGAATCGCGGGAAGTAGAGGCACATGGCCGTGCACGCGACGCCGTCGTCGGCCTCGCCACCGGTGCCCCGTCGCGGCGGAGGAGACGGTGGGCCATCGGCCGTCTCCTGAGGCCATGGCTTGATGAGCGACATGGGAGCATCGACTGCAGTCTGCAGATGCCGCGTGGAGAGGTTGGGGTTTCGCGGTATATGCTCAACGACGACAGCAAAACGCTAGGAAAACCGTTTCTTGTTGGGATGGTCTTTCCTATTTTTACGGGAGAAAAGGCACGGCATGCATCTTGGATAAGTGTTGGGACTCGTGAGTCATCTTGGTTCTCATGAAACCATGCTTGCTCAAGTTGGGGGAGAATAGATCAAGTCTTCATAGATTGAAAGAATAAATGAATTATTTCGTGTCTTCATGTGCAGTGCATAAATCTCTGTCATATGTTTTGGTTTTCCTGTCTCTAAATAATGCTTACTCTGTTCCAAATTGCAATTCCTTTTGTTTTTTTAGATATATATAGAATGCATCTAGATATACACTATATCTAAATACATAATAAAAATATATTTAAATGATTTTGTAATTTGGGTTGAGGTAGTAATTAAGCAATCACATATTTTTTTTGTTTTTGATAGAAACAACCGATTGTTGATTAATTCAGTATGCAACATGTAGTTGCAGGAAAGATATACATTTGACTGAGTTAATCTGATTTCTAGCTGTGCCATTGTGGTTTGTGGATTAATTCAATTAACATTGATTTGGTTCTTCATAATTGGCTTCACATAAAACAGCCTTATTTGGCGGTGCCATACATCTTTTCTTCGCGTGTTTGGTGAAGCCCCGCCAAATCGGTAAAAAGAAGGAAACCGTTTCACAAATCATAAAACTAAAATAGCTTACACTAAAGGGGAGGAGTGATTAAAGGCTAACTTCACTGGCTTCTTCTCCCTCTTCAAGCAATAATTATTCCTAAAATTAGCACATGATATTTAGGTTTTCTTGTCACTAATTAGTAATTAAGCAATCACATTGTTTTCTTCTCGACGGGAATTAATTCAGTATGCAATAGACCGAGTTAATCTGATTTCTTCTTGTGCCTCTGTGGTTTGTGGATTAATTCAATTCACATTGATTTCGTAATTGGCTTTGCATGAAACCGTCCTGTTTGGCGGGGCTTATTCATCAGTTTCTCCGCTGGTTTTTGGTGAACAATGATTCACTTAAGAAAGCTTTAGAACTAAAATGGCCAATAAATAGAATGAGAAAAAATGGCTTCACCGGCTTCTCCCAATTCAAGCAATAGCTGTTCCTAAAATTGTCACATTGTTATTGAGAAGCCGTCGTGCACTCCTGCCAAGTTTGGGGTCCCTTCGTAATCATTGCGTCACTGTAGAATTTTGTTTGTATGTGCGAAAAATTGTCTAAAAATTGATTAATTAGGGTCAAAATGTTTGTCTACCAGAGTACAACAAAACTATGCAATTAGTTTTTGATTTCATCTACATTTAGTACTCCAGGAATGTTATGATATTTTGATGTGATGGGGAATCTTCTTTTTGCATAGTGAATTTGGGAGTTGCTTTTTTGGAACTAAACAAGGCCAAACATCTGCAGTTCTCAACTCCACAAAATGGTTGCTTCACCATTGAAAAAATCTACACGTGCTGACTTTTGAAAAGACCTTAAGTATTTCTAATTCTCTATGCAGTTTTCTTTATTTTTTGCAAGATTACCTATGCAGCTTACAGCAGTTAATAGTTAAAAATAGGCCAAGGTAACAAGAAGAAAGTGTACACTACAGTAGTGACTTTTTCTTAATTGACCGGAGTACACAGATCATCTCAACATATCTCATGAACCGGAAGCTAGACTCAGGACAACCGTTGTAGTTTTCTCTTTCCTTTTGGCAATTTGTTTTATCGTCAATTGGGGTGTGAACAAGTTATTGCTAATTGTTGTTCCAAAAAAAAGTTATTGCTAATTGTTTAGTATAGTGCATAGAATGTTATTTGCTGGACTTTGAATAAAAAGTGGCTTAACTAAAAGCATGATTATTGAATAAGATGTTCGTTCTTAACTATTTTGGTGGTGTTCCACTTTGTGGTTATGAGCTGTACAGGTTTACAAATTCCAAGTGCATAAAAAAAGGTAGGCACACCCATTCTGTAAATAATCATGGGTACGAGATACAAAATTTACATATTATAAGATGGCAAATGCTGAGTCTCACTACATTGTTAAGATGAAAATACTTATTTTGTCTTTTGGGGAGAACAAAATGAAGACAGGAACATTGAGACATTCAAATTCTACTAGTAGATGATCATTGAAGCGACGCTGTTATACTAGTTCTTAAAAAGGGCAGACGTGCCGCAGCAAATTTTACTGGGTCGTGCGTGCTACTGCACGTTGCAACTGAAGCTAGTTTCTTTGTTTGTCGTGATTTAACGTAGAATTGTGGCTCTTATAGAAAACTTCGAATAATTGAATAGGTTGAGCTAATCGCCAGCTCCATCACAAATTGCAACCTTGTTAGCCTATGTGCATACCAGATGCATGCAGAGCAAGAAAAAAAAAGAAAGAAAGAAGACGAGATAAAATCTGTACGAAAACCAAATGCACAACACATCAGCGCAGCGGTGGCCGATGCGGTAGTCGTTGTCGTGTTGCGGCATTGAGCACCTTCCTGTCTCGTGTAGTTTGAGCCTTTCAGGATCTTGAAGACGGACTCGAGAAATCCGGCGGCGGCGCGGGGAAGCTAAAATCGAGGTCCTGCATCTCGGGGACGACCTTCATGGCGCCCCGGCCACGGTTGCCGTCGAAGAGGAACGCCGCCGTGACCGGCGACTCCGTGTCGACGCTGCTGATCCTCAGGAGCTCCAGCGGCAGGTCGAAGTACGCCGACACCTCCTCCCCCTGATCTTCCTGCTCCTCCTTGACATCCGCGCGCTCGAACACGATGCCGGCGGAGGACGACGAGCTGTGCCTGTACTTGAACCTCTCCATGGACGCCGCCCTGGACACCGTGCTCGCCCGGGCCCCGCCGCCGGCGCCTGCTGCCCCGGCCGTGCTCGCCCGGGTGTCCGCCTCGCTCAGGCTCATGGACGGCTGCTGCTGCATCGACCGCCGCCGGGACAGGCGGCCCGGCAGGTGCATGCACATCAGCACGCCGCACCAGAAGCCGCCGTCGCCGCCGCCGATCCTGTCCTGCCGCGCCTTCCGGTAGTTGATCGACGAGGCGTTGCTCGAGAGGTCGGTGGCCGATGAGCCGGAACGGAATGGCCGGCCGGCGGCAGCCGGGTCTCTCGCCATCGCCGGCGCCGCGTGTCCTTCCTCTTCATCGTCGGCTACTCGGGCTTCAGCTTCTTTCCTGAATGACGAAGGTTCTTCTAGACTCATGGCACAAGGAGATGTGAGCTCGCCGGCGGTCCCTAGCTGCCCGTGCATGAGGAGAAAAACACACGGAATGGGCTTCACGAAATGGTGGAGAGCACATCAGAGATCGTGCCGCCGTGAACTCGTGCGGTGTCTCCAAGTCATGCTGTGTCGGTAGGCTGTTCGGTTGACCTCTCACTTCATCACGTCTGCAAGCTTTGAGCCCTCTACAATTCTGTCTACGATAATTGTACATTGTCAGCTGTTGCCATGGATACATGGGTAGGTGTATCACACATTACCAGCTACCTGGAATGATTGACTCATTGTACGTGCCTGCTACTAAGTGGATTATTATCTTTCAATAAAACCCAGCTAATCAAATCTAGACAAAAACTTTATTCAAATATGTTCTTCTGGGGGGCAACCTGATTCAATGATAATTCAGGTCGGCTAATGCCTACCGTAGGTTCCTCGAAAAAAAAGTTGATTCAGAATATCAGCAATGAAATAACAAGTTATATTTATCTCCAATATATAATATTTGTACATTTTAAGTGTATGGTAATCAAAGAAAAAGATTAAAATGGTGCAGAAAATGGCAAAGGATGAAGTTCTGGTTTCCCAGAAGAAAAGCTATCTTCAAAACTCATTTCACATCTTTACAACTTGTCATGTCTTTTGCAGTTATTATTTTTAATATTTGCAACAGTGAGAGCTGGAAAAGGAGAGATAAAAATACTGATTAACGAGCCTTACAACTCAGATTTACAAAAAGCCAACATCTCACTAAAGAAGGGAAGGGGCACAGGGGTTCACTACTGCAGAGAATTATAGAAAAGAATTAGCACAACTGAGATTCCAATAATAACGGGAAAGGCCGTCAACAAATACAGAGCGCCATATCCCTGCAGAAACAAACAGAAGAATGCATTGTTCAAATGCCTGGCAGAAGAACATTCAGGTATGAGCATTTAGTTGAAAGTTGTTCAATTTGTTTGTTACACCTATAAAGAGTCACCTATAAATATAACAAAATTTATTGGAATATTTCAAAGGTAATAACTTACAACTGCAGATGGCACTTCAGTTTCATCCTCCTCCTCTTCACCATCTATATCAGCAGCTGAATCCCAGTCAAGGTTAAGTCTTTTAGCAGCTGTCTCAGGATCGATGCCAGTATCCGTGGCCTTTGCATAGACAGATTTCCCAGGTTTGCTCTTCTTTTTTGGAGCTTCTATCTGCACAATGGTTTTGAAAATGAGACACAAAGTAATATACAGTTGTACTTAAAACATGCGGCAAAGAGAAATAGGGTGCAGTACTAAGAAAATGTTAAAACTTGGCAAAAGAATCCTACATAAAACAAAGGCAGCAATCAAGTATGGGCAAAACAAAGGCATAAAACGACATAGCGGACTCGTGCTGGTAATGTAGTGGGTAGTAACTAGTAATGAGAAGAATTAAGCTCTCATTATTACCTCAACGTCGGGCCATTCTGCCATCTCCTTGGCAAGCAACTGAAGTGCAACACGATTCTCTGGAATCCGTCCTTCATAAACCTTATATTGAGGCAAGGCATTTAGTGGCTCAAGTTTTTGCAAGAAAATTACATCTTCATCGTTATGTAATTTGATCAGTGAGCAGCCAACGGCTCAGCACAGGTGCAATTCATGTGAAGTGCCACATTATTGGTACATTAGCAGTATGAGTGATGAACTATCAATATTTCATTCTTATAGATTGGGACTCTATAGAACTAGAATCGTTAGGTCTTTGTTGAGAACATGACAGTGAACTGTAACAATGTGGCCATTGTTTCCATATGAATCTGTTATTTGCAATTTTTTGTTTAAAAAAAGTTTTAAACTCAGGCTACATATAACATTGCAACATTCATCATGCAGTTGATTCTGTACAAAATAAATATGTGACAATTAGAATATTTTCAAGAAAAAGATAGGAAAACAAAAGGAAACAAGATATCTTATCCATCGTACAGAATTATAAATATGGATACATGTATTTTATTGCAAAATAACTGATAATATTGTGCTTTATACTATAATTTCAAATGATACTTCCTCCGTTTTCAAATATATATAAAGTTTAGGACATCAGACTTCCGCCTGCAAGCCAATTATGGAAAAAAAAAATCAATATCTAATTCAAAAGCAAGTTCCAGGCTTCTCAGGAAAATGACCTCGGGTTCTCTCCCTTCTTTTGATTAGGAACTAATTAGCTTGTCTTAACGTTATATATTTAAAAAAACTGATGTAGCATGTGGAAAGAAAGACGGTGTGGGTTGAATAACACAAGGAAAGGGCATACTTAAGCTTTCGACTTCGCACGATCATGTAAATACAAACACGTAGCATTTTTAGTTCAATTTTTATGGAGCATAGCATGGCGAGTACAATACATAAAATGTTTGCCAGGCCATAAAGATGCCAGTAACTGTTCGCACCCAAAATTGGCAAGCCACGCAAACCGGTCAGACCGACCTCAGGAAGCGGTCAGACCGGTTTCCCTGTAGCCGATCTGGCAACAGCCAAACCGGTCTGACCGGTTTGCCAAAGCGGTCTGACCGGTTTGCCAAAGCGGTCTGACCGGTTTGGAGTCCTAATCGTTTCCAAATTGTAAAAGGATTCCTTGCGGGGCAAGACCTCCCCACCCTACAAATAGATCCTAAAAAGATTGAAGCTATTAACAATGTAAAAGCTCCTACTTGCAGGAAAGATTTGCAAAGGTTTTTGGGCAAAGTAAATTACTTGAGGAGATTTATTTGTAATTTGTCCGGGAAGGTGAATGCCTTTACTCCTTTACTTCGGTTGAAGAATGACATTGATTTCACTTGGGGGGCAAAACAACAAGAGGCATTTGATGAGATCAAGCAATATTTATCTTCGCCATCCGTCCTTCAAGCACATCTTGAGAAAGATAGGAC